>JBBPMM010000089.1:0-75592 GCA_038090335.1 Solioccasus polychromus | reverse complement strand
CATCAGCCGGGAGTCGAACCCGGAGCTAGGCCATGGGAAGACCCAATGTTACCGCTACACCACTAATGCTAACAAGACGTAAAACGAGATGACTGAACTCGAGCTAAATTTACAGTGATCGGGTTGGATGCCTTCATTGATACTAGACCCATACGTTGTCTACCCTGCTCGAGTAGCATTTTTGATGGACGTTCTGAACCCTCGTGAGTGTTTTTATCCAGGCCAAGCAACGTCCTTATCCAGTCTGCCGTGGAGCAACATGTAGAGGGCTACAGTAGAGCTGTTAAACGACGGCAGTAGGGGTCAAGAACGGACGCGACGTCTCGGAGCGAAAATCGCGTGTTTGCTGCCCAGACCCCCGTATGAAGGCCCCAACGCCAATGCACTGACATGAAATCCCACTTCGTGAGCTTACTTTCAGTACCACTTGATGGTGATGACGTCGGGCGTAATTATTCGAGCACGGCAACGCAGCGTGTTCTCCTTGCCAGCTATGGGTGTCTTGGTTCTTCCTTTTTGAATCCCTGTACAAGGGTGATCGTCCGAGTCGACCGCAGCGCCGTGCGAAGGAGGGAACGTACAACCGTACAACGGTCGTTGACTTCATCAAAAAAAAAAAAGAGGCACTCTTGGAGGGTACGCCTGTAGTGTTGGAACTAGAACACGCGCAAGTCTATATGAATACCCGTAGTGAGCACGTGCCCGCAATCTGGGTCGAGAGGGCGTTGCGTGCCAACGCCCCTCCTCGCATCGAACCAAAAAGATTGCAAAGTTTGGGACGAGAGAGCCTTTGTAAACATATCATTGGAATGAACATGATGAAAACGAATGGGAATATGTTCTGTACGTACATGAAAAGTGGGGTCTTCGGAGAGAACAACGGCACCTTTTATCGCACATCAGGGCTACGCAGGGGTCTTGGGATGACCGGAGGCCTATGCGGGCAGGTTCGTGCTCGTCACCTTGTAGCTGATGGTGGAAAGCTGGCCACCACCAGGAGGGATAGCATTGTTTGCGGGTTTCATATCGCAGAAACAGCCTCGACGAGTAGAGCGGCAGAAGACCATAGATGCTGGTCGGGGTCTTGGAGAGCTGTCAAGTGGTCCCCACCAGAAGGCATACAGATGATGAAGTCACCCAACATATGATACTAGACGTATGCTTCGAATGTGGCATCGATCCGAGGCATACTTCAAGTCGTTCGACGCTGACGCATTATCCAACGCTGGTGCGAAGGGTTCTCAGTGTTTCCGCTTCTTTTGTGAATAGCTAACATGGACATTGGACCAGAATTAGTTGAAATAACCTTTAATACTCGCAGGGGATCGGCACTTCTCGTAAAGAAGCGAACGATGATGCCTATGACGCGTTGACACAATGACGGAAACGTGATGATTGGAGGCGACTGGGCGTGTTGCGCAGCACATAAAGCCTGGAGTCGTCGAATGTCACACAAGGTGTTGGCGATGACGAATTGCGTTAAACGGATCGGCCGCATACAAAGCATATCGGGGAGGCAACGGCCGGGACACGAGAAAACAGCAGTGATGACTTGAATGAGTGAACGTCGGGTGGTAAATGGAGACGCCAACGCAGAGGCGACCCGGTTGCGATGCGACGACTGGAACACGAAAGGCGCGGGACAAGGATGATGCAGGGTTGGCCCAACCGCGGAGGGAAAACGACGACAATATTTGCATAGTCACCGCGTCATCCTCGTCGGACTCGAGGGTCCTCGTCTCTTTTCACATGGATTCCACTCATAAAGAGCCGGTATGGATGATACAACCCCATTCTTAGTGCTAGAAACTGTCAAGACAACTCCCCGGTGCGACATTCTTGACATTATGATAAGAGGGATTATAAAAGCGACATTTTATGCAAGGACATTTACCTATTCCGCTCGTGCGAGACGGCCAGATTGCTGTTACCGGAATCGAAAAGTCCTTTTATTTGATGTATAATAAGCATGCTGATTCATCGTGGGCATACATGCTGCGTTGATTACTCGTGGGTGCGCAGAAACGGCCAGACAGCCTCGCTTTTGGGCGTCGCAGTCACACCGAGGACAGCGTATTGCCCACCCATACCAAGCGGGTCTACTAGCCGATTGACGCTCTCCGCAATCGCTGACTTGCGTTCCTCTGTTGGTGCAGCGCGAATGAGATGCTCTGCACGCAGTTGGATACCAACTTCGCTGAGGAACCTGCCTTGCGAGAGCGTCCCATGCGGCGTAACTAGACCACGTCAGCGCGAGGGAGTCGGGGAGGCAAAAGCGACCGACCTCGATCTGAAAGCACCTCTTTCAAGAGGGCAAAGTCGACGTTGGCGGTCACGTCGCACTCGCCGGGACGATGAAACACGTCGACGATCTCGTGTGCTTTGAACGCCTAGTCGTCTTTCAGGACTAAAAAAAAAAAACTGTCGATGACGAGACGCACGCGCAGCGAGTTTCCGAACGCTTTTTCGGCGCCGTAGTCGATGATGAGAGCGCACCCTTGATCACGGCCCGGTTCTGGGGCGAACAACTCGGAAATCTGACGTGCGATCTTGATGGACGTGGCCGAGACTTCGATGCGCGACCCTACGGGGAGCGTTGCAAAACGCGGCGAGGCATGACCAAGGAGGGTCGATGTTGCGGTGGGCGTAGGTGAGAGCACGCGCGTCCATTGGGGAGAACCGGATGGGGGTGCAGTCGGAGCAAGGACGGACGAAGATGGACGTGCGTAGCGTATACTTGGATCGTTGGCGGGGGCGATGAGGACCTCGTGCCATCCCTGCGTCGTTTTCTGCACACAAGTGAGCAGCGGGTGTGGCCACGGACAGGACAGGACAGACCTCGATAACGTGCACGGGTAGCGCGTCGAAAAACTCGTGGGCGACGAGCATGGTGAACACGTCCGCGCGAGGCACGTCTTCGAGCGTGTCGTGCCACGTGAGCGGGACGCGCACGGTATCGAGGGTGGAACGCTGTACGGCACGCAGTGCAGGGCTCGTCTCGACGAGGTGCACGCTGGCGAGATTGGCGCGTGCGGTTGGGACTTGGCGGACGACGCGGAGCACGTCATCCATGAGAGTGCCACGACCCGGGCCGAGTTCGACGATGCGAAACCGTTTTTTGCCTGCGCGGCCAAGCATCCAGAGTGCGATGAGCTCGCCAAAAGACTGACTGATGTCTGGGCTGGTGACAAAATCGCCACGGGGCCCAAACACGGGGCTGGGTGTCATGTAGTATCCATGGACGGGGTGAGCGAGACAATGTTGCATGTACGTCGCAAACGAGAGCGGACCCGTCGCCTTTTTTTTCGAGTCAGAACGTAAACATGCGTTGTACGAGTACCGACCTTGAAAGTGTTCAGCAAGACTCGTTCGAGTTCGGTTGCGCAATGGACGAGCGTCATAAAGAGTCACTTGAAGCCGGAGCCGGTAGTACTTAAAAATATCTAATCTCTATTTGCTACACTCTGTCTCACCACCACCATCATGGCTACCCGCACGTCCTTCATTGTCCTTGCCAAATGTTTCTGACACACTGCCAGGCATCCAATTTGAAAACAGCAGCGACATTGGCGTGTTCGCCAAACTCACCAACAGTTATTGTCTCGCTGCCATGCACACATCGACCAATTTTTACTCGGCGTTCGAGGCTGAACTTGGAGACGTCATCCCCATCGTGCACACGACGATCGGAGGCACCCGCATCGTCGGGCGTCTGACCGCAGGTGAGCACCTTCACCCGCCCTCGCTGCTAGAGACACATCGTTCGATCGCACAGGAAATAGACACGGTCTGCTCGTCCCATCGACGACGACAGACCAGGAGCTGCAGCACCTCCGCAATTCCATCCCAGATGCTGTAGGGATCCAGCGCGTCGAAGAGCGTCTTTCTGCCCTTGGCAACGTCATCGCATGCAACGACTATGTCGCACTCGTCCACCCCGACGTCGATCGCGAGACGGAGGAAATCATCGCAGACGTCCTCAAGGTCGAGGTATTTCGGCAGACCGTCGCAGACAACGTCCTCGTCGGCAGCTACTGTGCTATCAGCAATCAGGGTGGTCTCGTACACCCAAAGACGAGCGTCCAAGACCAAAACGAGCTTAGCAGTCTGCTCCAGGTGCCATTGGTCGTGCGTCGTCGCCATCGTCTCGCGATCTCAGTCTGACTCCATCCAGGCGGGCACCGTCAACCGTGGTTCGGACGTCATTGGTGCTGGTCTCGTCGTCAATGACTGGTGTGCATTCACCGGCCTTGACACGACGGCGACCGAAATCAGCGTCATCGAAGCCGCCTTTAGTAGGTCCACGTCTCTGCTTATGCATGTTGTGCTTAAGGCTCGCCCAGAACTCCAAGGACAAACATCGTCTGCAGTCATCGGGGAGATGCGCGATTCACTCATCGACAACTGGGCATAGCACATTTCTATTTTATTTTTTTCCCGTCTATCTATACCTGGATCTGTATCCGCACGCAATCACTGTATCCCTACAATGATCATAGTAGACCGCGACTCTTGGCGATGCCCTTCCAGCTGTCCAGTATGTACGATCCATACAAGGACACTTCTCGCACTACCGTCTCTGCCGTGTTCGCATTGTCGAGGAGGTATTCCAGAAACGCCTCTGCTGTGTTGGGGGACGTGAGTTGGTGTAGCTCGGCCGCGAGATATATCCCCGACACGGTCGCACGACGGGCGTACCACGCCTTCCAAGACGGTGAGCCGGTGGACCTACAAAAATAACCTCGACATACCTCGTCCGCGTGCGGTTCGGCGATCCAGCACGCCTGGTCTGCGACGCGCGCGGCATGCACGAGCACCGGCGACGGGTCGAGCGGCAGCACGCTCGACGAGGTCGCAAGCAGCGCAAACGCCTGAACACGGGTGAGCGGGGCGACGCGTGAAAACAAGGACGCACCTCGGGGAGATGTTGCAGCACGGGCACGTTCGCCGCGAGACGCGCTTTCAGCACCTCGTGCATGCCCGTCCCGCCGCCGCCGCCGTCTTTCATGCGACATCGCGCATCGTCGAGCCACGCATGGACGAGCGTCCGTCGCGCGTCGTCGCCGGGCCCAAAGAGTGCGGTGACCGCGGTGTCGTCGAGCGGGGCGTCGTGCGGGTGGGGCAGGTCGAGCACGGCGCGGGCGAGGGCGGTCCTCGTGAAGCCGTGCGTCGCGACGAGCGGTAGTGCGTGCTTCAACAAGCTGGACATGACGAAAAAGGCAAATCAAATCTCTCTGCGATCGACAATGTCCGACTGGGGTACGCTCGAGCGCTCTCTCCACCGTCGTATCCGGCGGCTCACCAAACGCCCACAGAAGACGAGGACGACGCCCGCACGCCCGCGCCGACGTCGCAGCCCGTAAAACCCGTCCAGAGCAAATGGCAGGGCGAGGACGAGGACGGCTCTACTCCCGCTGTAAGCACCAAAGTCTCCACCGTTTTTGCCGACTCACCACCCGGCCAGAGCGACTGGGAGGAATCCTCGGAGGAGGAAGAAGACGAGGAGGAAGCGTCCAAACCCACGCCTCTGCCCCCCAAGAAAAAGGGCACCCTCAAAGCCAAGCTCGCAGAGAAAGAGGCCGCCAAGGCAGCGCGTGCACAGGACGACGTCGAGTACGACGAAGACGCCGTCCTCGATCCTCGCGAAAAGGCACGACGGGACAAGGACCGCGAAATATCTGCCGATCTCGAGAACGCGGCGACGCTGTTTGGCGGTGCGCAACGTTCGGTTCGTGTGCTTGGTTGGCGCTGATCGGTGGCCAGGATCGTCGTCCAAGGAGCTCGATGCGCTCCTCTCGGCCAATCCTCGCACCAAGGAGGACTTTCAGGCCTTGTCTTCTCAGATCATCGACGTCATCGTCAAACGACATCAGAACAAACCCCTCTACCCGGCGTTTGTCGAATATCACGTTCGACAGCTCGCGGATCCACTCAAAGACGTCGAAGTCCGCAAGGCAGCGAGTGGCCTCACCACGCTGGCAAACGAAAAGCAACGAGAACAACGGGACAAGGCGAGCGGCAAGAAGAAGCCAAAGACTGCAGCCAGACCGACTCTGGGAGGCGCAAAGGCATCCAGCAAGTGCGTACTGCTCTCTTGCTTATCTAGCCGAGACTCACGAGAGCGCCAGATTCGATACGGAGGCGTATGACGAGGCTTTGGATGACTTTGGTAAAGGAGCAGAGGATTTCATGTAGACACGCTACGTTATAATTTTCATCTATGACCCGTCTTCGTCTCCCCCGCTCTCGCTCTCCTCGTCGTCGCTGGCGAGTCCCACCAGACCCGCGCCACTTTTTTCCTTGACCACCCTGCCAGCCTCGCCAAGCTTTGACGCAAACGCTTTCCGCGCGCCTGCGTTTGCGCCCACGTCCCAAATCTGTAGTCGTGCCTGCGATCCCGCCGCGGCGATCGTGAGTGGATCGTCGGGCGAAAACACGACAGAAAACACTTTTCCCTGTCGTGCGCGTCAGATGCTAGAACACGTGCACAGCATGGCACGTACGATGTCGAGATCCCTTGATACGACCATGCTCACAGACGGCTTACCTCCTTCCGTCTGGTCCACGTTCCAGACTTTGACCACCTTGTCTGTCCCACCGGTCACTACGCATCCACGAAGCAGCGAACTCACGTCCAGCGCAGACGCAGCGCCGTCGTGGGCCGAAATGGTGAATCGCGACGGCGACGCAGCCTTGAGATCCGTCGGCAACGTTCGTGCATCAAAGTTGACCACAAGTCCATTTTCGAGCGAGACCTGCGACTTTGCTCAGTTGATGCGCTCATGCACAGAAAACCACCTTACGTAGAACGCATGCGACTCCCAAGGGTCCCATCTGACCGCCTCCACGTCTGCTCCGAGCACGGCGCCCACCCCTGCATCCGGTGCTCTCGAGTCAAACACGCGCACCGTCCGGTCATAACTACCCGACAGCAACACGGTCGGTTCTTTTTCGTTCCACTGCACCGCCTGCACCTTGTCCTTGTGGAGGTTGAAACTCCGTATCGCAGCGGCGCTCTCGCCACTCCCGTTCGCATCCACCGTCGGCGCACGACTAAGGTCCCACAGCTTGACGGTCCGATCGGCGGACGCAGACGCCAGCATCTGTCGGTGCGTCCTATTCCACGACAGCCCGAGCACCGCATCGACGTGATGGGCCTCCGACGTCGGCCGCGCCTTGGCCTTTTTTCGCTTCTTTTTTCCTGTGCCCGCCGGGACCGGCACGTGTGCGGCTGTCTTGTCGGGTCGACCGAGCACCATGTCTGGGTACATGCTTTCGACCACGTCCAGCGACCATATCTCGATTTCTGGGTCGAGCGTCCCGACGGCCACATAGTTGCCCCGTGTATCGTCCATCTTGGGCGACGACGACGCGGGCGGAAAGTCGAGCCATTCGAGGCAGAGCGGGAAATTGGGTAGCATCAGGTCGTGGTGCACGTACAAGTTTTCTTGCGACTCGTCGTAGACGTAGATTTCGAGCTGAGATATCTCATCTTCGGTTTTGGCGGCGACGAGGAGGTTGTCGGTCGGTAATATCTCGAGTTCTTGGCGTTCGTCCTCGTCGTCCTCGTCCTATGGGGCATGATTTCAGGAAACGCGATCTTGATAGACGGGCTCGGGGAGACGCGCACCTCTTTTAGCGTAATGTAGGGATCGTCCGCGTTGTCGCGGTAAAACGTCAGCCCTTTGATATCCGTAAACGGACCGACTCCTAGCCAAATTAGATGTGCGTGAACGCCAGCCAGGAGCTGCCACACGTACCTGCCTCGTCGACGTCATCGTCGTCATACTCGTCCAGCCGATACTCTGCCAACTCGTCCGCCTGCACGCCAGGTTCGACAGATTCCCCTTCTCCATCCACGACCATCGCGTCGTCGTCCTCGCTTCGACATCATCGAATCACGAGGGGTGTGCACAGATAACGAACGGGGACTCACTCAACCCATTCGTCTTCGCCTTCGCCCGGATCGTCAGCTTCGTCCCCCTCGGCGCCCTTGCCCATCTTTTGCGCCGCTTCGTGCGCGCGCTCGAGCTCCTTGCGTGCATCCTCGAGCTCGATCCGAGCGAGCGCGCTGACGCGCTCCAATTCCTTTTCGTCAAGGACGTACTTGCGTGGATGGCTCGCAGTGACGCCTCTCCGAACCCTACCCTCCCAAAAAAAAAAATTATTATTATTATCGATCGTGTCTTGTCGTCGTTCGAGACCGACTTACCACGACACGCAAGAGATCAAGTTGCTCATCGTCTCAGCGAATCCATCATCTATCATCCAAAAAAAAAGCCAAAAAAAAAAAGTTCGAATTATAGTCACGTGACAGACATGGATAATCCGGAATAACGATAACTTAAAAATAGCCAAAAGATCATACCAACCCTCCACCACCCATCCGAAGCGTGTCCCATATTGCCCTGCTCGCTTCGCTCCAGAATCTATGTAGGACGGATCCTCCCCGAGCATCGAATAATCGCCGTTTCACTTGATCGGCTGTGGAGGCTGGAGCCGAAGATACCCGCGCACGTCTCAGCCGGATGATGTAAGTCACTGCTGGCAAGAGCAAGACGAGTACCATCAATGTGGTGAGGCGGTTCGTCGTCAAGTACGTGCGAAGATATTGCTTGATCAGCGTCAGGTGACTCTGCTCTCCTGCTGTCGTTACGACAGCGTTTGACAAACCCCTGGCGGCGCTGGAACGGGAACTCGTGGCACGAGGTGTCGATCGCAGTTCTCTGCGAGGGGATGATTTGGTGACCGTCGCTTCCGAGATGGTAGACGTAGATGATCCCGAACGTTGTCTTTGACCGAGTTTCGAGGGTCGAACAAGAGGAACTGCAGTACGGTTGGATAGAGTCGAGAGGGAGGAACCAGAGGAAGAAGCAGACGGCGTGGGCGAAGGTAAACGAGAAGGAGCGATGACCGCAGGAGGCGGAGAGGCCTTTTCCTTTTGGGCCTTTTGGAGAGATGCTTGGAACTCCTGCGGACCGGTCACTATGGCAGGGTGGAGTAGTATGTCGGCCGACTCACCGTTCGTTTACTGGGTGGCAACTCGCTGTCGTAGGCCAAAAACTCCTTGGCATAATCCCACTCTTCCAAGCGAGGCAAGATGTGCAAACAATAGAGCTCCAACACCTTCTCGTATGCCTCCCCGGTCGATGGAACAAAGTCGTACTGCCCACGGTTAGACAACCAGTCCTCTGTAAACTCGCGACCAATCTCAGGGCAATTCATCCTGATGCTGGACGCAACATGGGTGATCAGAACCTGGTAGGGGAGAAATGCGGAGGTAGGTGAGCGGGGCAACGAGGAGGGGGTGAAGAGGGCAAGTGAGCGTGCGTGCGAGGTGAGGAGAAACGACTGAGGGGATGAGAGCAGTAGCTCGCGCAGGGTCGCGGGCAAGGTAGCGCGGTCTGGGGGCGAAGCGTATACGGTGGACTCGAGGGTGATGCGAAGAATGTCCCACTTGCGACGATGAGAATCAAACATGTCTGGCGTGGGCGCTGTGGGGGGCTGTAATATCGCGAACGCAGACGCAACCAAGGTGGTCGCGAGGACAAAGTCGCGGTAGAGAAATGCCTGGGCAGCCCTAGTGTATAGCGACTGCAAGGTTGCCTCGGCTGACGAGATTGTGTGCTCTGCGCTAGCTTTGAGGGGCAACAAGCCCTGGGCCGGCATCGTGGCCTTGATCGTTGTCGTCGTCGCTGTCGACATTTACAGTACCCTCGATGCAAAAACTTGAAGCAGTTGATTGTCGACCAGAGCCGAGTTCGCCTTCCGAATCCCGAACCTCTTCCCACGCCCCCCCAAAAATCACCTTTGTTCCTCGTCTCGTCCCTCAATTTTCTGATGCTAATGTTCCTGCTTCATAATCACCCTTGGCGCGTCTCCCTGTGCGTCCCTCGCATTGCCTGATCCGTTTGTATCCAATCATCGTCGCCTGTGAGGTCAGGTCGTGTGTATGCGCCGTCTAAGTCGCCTAAGTAATCTATCGGCCGTCGATTGGTAGCTACCTTATCATCGACTGTATCAACAAATATAAAAGTCAAATCTGCACTACGTGGGAATAGCGGATCCGTGGGAATCGGCGGGACACGTTTCTTCAACACATTGTGGACAGAATCCTCTGGGCTTCATGGGCATTTTGAACTACCCAAAATCTATTAGGGGCCCCCGCATACGAAAAGCTAGTAAACATGAATGGCCCTGGACCGTCAAACCGTAAGTACAGAACCCCGAAGGCCTTGAAGTTCTCATCCGGTCTGATAGCAAGGTGCACACGATACCTCTCGAGTCAGAATATCATAACTTGAGGGATTTGAATTTGGTCGAACGCCCTTCAAATACTGAAGTTGCTGTAGGGCTTTCTGGTCCTAGTAATAGTTCTGACAACCGTAAAGCGATTCTTCAATTAATCAATCGCCTCCGCGATATCGGGTACGAGTTCTTTTTTGAAACCATCTCGAATGTTCGTGACACATTTTAGCTGCGCACAAACTGACACTTACCTGCCTATAATTGCGGTCGTCGGGAATGGGAACGTGGGCAAATCATCGCTCATCGAATCTATCTCTGGTATCACTTTGCCTAGTTCATATGAAACATGTACCAGGCGGGCCACTCTCTCTCTAGTCCAGTTTTGGGCCTGCTCACTTCTCTTTAGATGTCCTACGGAGTGCAAGCTTCTGTACTCGGATTCGCCATGGAAATGCTTGATAAAACTCCACTTTATCACAGATGCCAATGGCGTACCTACTGCTTCCAGGGTTGTTGCCTTTGGCGATCCTATCACCTCCAAGCCTCTCGTCAAGGATCGTATTCAGCGCGCCCAGCGCGCCATCCTTAATCCAGCCGGGGACCCCGAAACGTACCTTCTCCAAAACGAATTCTCTGATGTGAATGAAATTTCGTTTTCGAAGAATTATATTTCCCTGGAGATTAGTAGCTCAGAGCTTACGGATCTCTCCTTCGTAGATTTGCCTGGTCTTACTGCCAGCATCAGGAGGGGAGACACCGACGGAAGCACTGACCTCATTTTATCGACGATCACTTCATATATCGAGAAGCCCAGCTGTATCATTTTGCTTACCGTCTCGTGTGAAAGTAGGTGTCTAGGAATCACTTCGGAATTCTTACGCCTAACATTATCATGCCACCAGACGACTTTGAGAAACAAGAAGTGCATCATCTTGTAAGGCAATATGACCCAGAGGGGAGGCGAACCGTCGGTAAGCTCCTGTCTAGAATGCGTTTGAATTTTTTGAAGTCATACCTTCGACAGGTGTCCTCACCAAGCCTGATCGCATCCCTCCAGGTAGGGAGCATATTTGGCTCAAGATTCTCCGCAACGAAACCGAGCCCCTGGGTAACAATTGGTATTGTGTCAAACAACCGACTTCGTCGGATGTGACGAAAGGAGTCACGTGGACAAAAGCACGTCAAGAAGAAAAAGATTGGTTCAGTTCAATGCAACCGTGGGCTTCTCTCGGACAGCAGTATCAACGTTTCTTAGGAACCAACTACCTTACCGAGAGATTGAGCCTGATCCTGTTGGAGCTCGCTATAAAGAGGTGAGTTGAATAATATCGCAATATTCACTCATCCACTATCGACGTTCAAGGCTCCTCGAGGTCCAAACGGAATTATCAAATGCAATTCAAGAGACAGAAAATAAACTGTGTTGTCTTCCAAAAGCTCCATCTGAAAGTCTTATCAGTGAAATGATCCAGATCGTGATAGGTTTTTCCCAAGACGTAGAGCGCCGTATCTGGGGGATACCTGTAGAAGACGGACTATTGCGAACAATTCGCTCACAACAAGAATTCTTCAGGCGCGCGATACAGGAAACTTCCCCGGATTTTTTTCCTTTGGAGATGACAATGGACGCCGAAGTATCCGAAGATTTACTTATAAGCGGGAAATGTGGTGGCATTATGTCGGTCGAGAAATCTCAAAATATACATGTTGAAGACGTCCTCAAGTAAGTGTGAAGGTTGGCTTTTTCCCTCTGGTTTTCGCCTTTTGTATTAACGAGAGAATCTATCACCAGTGCACTCATTTCCGGCAATCATCCTTCTGTGGTTCATCACGAGTGCATTCGACAGATCACGAAAAAATGGCGTGAACCGGCGATGGATCTTCTCGGCCGAGTTTATGCGGCCCTGAGAGCCGAGCTAGTAAAACTCGTCCAAACGCATTTTGAGCACCTGGGTGACAGAATGACGGCGCAAGTGATTCTGTGAGTCCCACATTGACCCGCTTTCTGTTTTCTCAAAGCTCGGGAGGATAATAGAATGATAGTCAATGACCATCTCCACGACGCAACCGAAAGAACGAAAGAACGACTTCAATGGCTGATCGATCTCGAACAGAACCTGATGCTGCCTGATTCTCACTCTTATACTGAGTACAAAAACAAGTTTCTCGCATACTTCAAGGCTTACAGGGACAATATCGAGTCAGTGACCGAATCCCGACCTGACAGATATCATCATGAAGCATCGATCGACAACACAGACTTTAAACATAACCAACCCGGGTTCTCGGTTTCGACGGCTGAGCCTCCCGAGCTACTCCCTCCAACAGAGGCTTTACATGTTATGGCGAGTGTCCAAGCACATTTTCAAGGTAAGCACTCAGGCTCAACAAAACACTCACGTATCCGTTGGAGAACGTGTGACTTCCCTTCTCCAGTCGCCTATAAACGGTTCACGGAAATGGTCCCATTGGTAATTGACCACGAAATCGTGGTCAGCGTGAGGAATGGCATCGATAAGGCAATCCTGGAGGGACTGGGGATCACCGGCCCGGACGGGTATAATCGCTGCAAGAGCCTGATGGAAGGGCGGCTTAGTGTTACGAATGCGCGCCAGGACATGCAGGAGAAGCTGAAGGTGCTGCAAGCTGCACGTGAAGAGTTGAAGCAATTGGTACTCAAAGTTCTTTCGAATAAATAAGAGTTGTGACTGTTGTATGTATTGTAGATCCCACCTCTTGTGCGATCACTTATGACATTTTTATCGATTGCTGCAAGCGTACGTGGTAAATATTACATAATGTATTGTGGACAGTTTGTTGTATCATGATCTACTAGTTCTGTAAAACCCCATTGAACGCATCACATCTCGTTGCTGTCCTTGGTGTTCTCGTTGTGTTCAGCATATCCATATCCTTGTTATGCTCAACCGGCCCAGTTTTTATTTCTCTCATCACGACATCAGTCGACGCGTCAGGTTGCGTTGTGGCATGTGATGCCACCTCGGCTCTGCTAACACCCCTCGAGCTCCAACTTGGACCTTGTTCTCTGCTGTGCGGGGACATGAGGTAAATTGTGTTGATTTCATGATGCAAAAGTTGCTAATTCGCAGCCAACACCCCAAGTGCAGCCAATCGTAGTGGACACAGCGTCAGGACGATGATTACGATAACATGACACGGCGGGCCGTCCGCAGCGACGACATGACAACAATACTCTGGAGATGCAGAGATGCAATGACGCAACGATATGACGTGGGGACGATGAGACTGTGGTGATTCGGATTCCGTAGGGGACAGCAACACGCGGAGTGGGAAACAACGAAGATCAGTATAAGATCCCTGCAGTAACTTAGGTATCGCGGTGGACGTCGGGCTAGCCGGAGTTAACACGAGGACTGTGGCTTTGACAATGTTGCAACGAAAGGATGAGAAGACACAGGCCATATTATATGGATGTGAGGTCAGTGGCTACGACGTAGCCTGACGCTGGGACAACGGAATCGTACCCCTCGAGCCCCAGCTTGGACCCTGTTTTACCCCTGCTCAGGAAGACGAGGCACACTTAGATGTATTGACGTACCTTCGTTATTCATGGTGCAGAAGTTGCCGGTTCGCAGCTGACGCCCTGTGTGCAGCTGGACGCAACGCCACGACAATGATGGCAACTACACGACACGGCTGGCTGGCGGCGGCAACAGCGACACGACGACAATATTCCGCTGGCGCAAAGATGTGACGACACAACGACACATCGTGGGGACGATGGATTTGGACTCCGTAGGGGGCAACACGCGAGTTGGGATACGACGAGGACCAGCATAGGAACACTATGGTAACTTGGGTACCTCAGGGACGGCGGGCCCAGCATGAAGGTGACACAAGGACAATAGCAGGACAACACGACAATGACATGGCCGTAGGCGAGGTACCTGACACCAATTACAATTCACACACTACATCACTGATAACATAACTCCCGTGAAAATAACATGCAACGTTGTCTTTGAGGAGGCTGGCAAGTGCGCGCTTTCGCGGATCAATAGGAACGCGCACCTTGTAAACAACGTATTTGCCAACGAAGTTCGGCCGTACTCTAACTTACGAGCCGCTCTGAGTTTGTAGGTACGAACCCTCCATACTATGTATAATGTCTCCGTTGCTCATCACTGCCGTATAGCGAAAGGCGGCCACGTGTCTGACAGACCTCGAGGTCGCCCGAGAGACTCGAAGGTCCCCGCCCGAACGTGGGTGTATCTGAGTTCTCCCCTCCACTTTGACACCATGCATTCTGTATCTAATAATAAAAATTTCACCCAGAGTACATTGAATATGCGCTACAAGAGCCTGCGAGCTTGGGTGACTGAAAACAAAGCAGAAATGAATGGGATAGATATGCCGGAGCAAATGATAACTGACAAAGCATTCTTTGGTGAATATGCCGTAAGCTTAAGCGCTTGCAGAACGCGACAACGCTCACTTACGCTCACTATCATTGTTCTCCAATTCATATGCGAAGGTCTGATGAGGGGGAGTCCAACCCTTTCCCAAGTTGCCTCGTCCAAATCAGATAGAGGTGGCTCTGAACATCATGTCAGTGAGCGTTTGCTTCCAAGGCAAGTAGGATTCGCCGCCTGATACGGCCTAGGCGAAAGCAGACTTCGAAAAATGCATACAATCACCGGAACTACGAAGAAACCACGTATTATGTAGTCATAGAGACTCCAAGCTTACAGCACTTCAATCGTCTGGATATTGTCTATCAACTCGCTCACGGATAATTCCTCTCGAACTTGAGCATTGATCAAGCTATCTGTGGCAACTCGCTTAACTACGCGTGCCGTATACGGCGAAAACAAGAGCGCCCCAAACGGTTGTCTGAGACGCGTGAAAAACCGGAGTGCTTGCGTCGTCGTGTCCGATGACATCTCTTCTTGCGAGGACTCCTGATCGAGGAGCGGGCGGATCCATGGGTGTACGAGGAAGAGATTACTTATTTCAGTCAGTTTATCTGACGTCTTGATCTCCACCCCTCTAAGCAAATGCGCTGTCGCACGATATACACGCAAGTCCGAAGTGGAATTTTGTTCTGGCTCGTTGAAAACGAGTTTAGTTACGCGGAAAAGAATGCCGGGAAGTTGGAGTCGAGTGGCATTCATGGAAAGTGCTCGGGAGTCGTTGTTGAGCTTGTTATATAGCTGTATGAATGGAGAGAAGTCGAATTGGGATGAACGCAACTCCTTCACTATATGATCTAGCTCGGCTGCCTCCATTTTTTGTGGAATTTGTGACGGCACAATCTGGTTATAAACGGTGAGGTCCATGGGGAGACAGCTATTGTAGCCGCCCGAGGTACCCGTCCAAGCCAGAATCGTAACGTCTTTGGATCCCATCAAGACATATTCCAGAAAACGACCGATAGCCCTGTTTCCTTCTCCATACATCACCGGGATTGCTGCATTGAAGATTCCGAACAACGAGTACGCGATATCTTCTTCGCGCGTTGTTTTCCGCCCAGAAGCTAAGTAGAGTTTCTCTCGCACCCTATCTAAGCCCGGATGAAGACTTGCCAATTCCTGCGTGGAAAATTTCATTGCATGTTCCATTTCTGAAAGGACTTCAGGTGACATTTTGTGATTGAGCACCTCTAAGCCAAGGTATGGTTTCCAGTCCTCGGTAAAGAACTGGACAATGTCGGAGGCGATATATTCCTGGTAAGTCCACCCACAAGTGTTCCAGATACTCTTCGAGAGACAACCATATTCCTGTGACTCGGAAAGAACGCCAAGAAGGTGGACGACCGTAAGGGATGACCCCTGATACCACCTAAACATGGCTACCAGTGACTCATGTTGTACTCTCAGGTCAATTTGGTCAACACAGCACGTATCGCTCCATGCCCACTTGAAGTTGAGAGAGCAGGCGAGCTTGCAAAAATTTTTTAGCTTGCTGTTCGCGGGAGATGCAGGTAATGCATAAACAGAGCTATGTCCAATGATTTGGAATGTTGGTTCATCAGGCTGCCATCTGTGAGACAGCATCACGTATCTGTAGAACGTTTTTACCGCGCTTTGGATACGTGGATGGTCGATGGAAGTAGTCATTGAAGAGAGTAATTCGTCATGGACCGGGAATTCCTTAAAAGCTGCTGCTTGTTGTGCTTTGCCACAAAGACGACCAGTTTTGGTGTCAATGACCACACTGGGCATGCTTCGGATAGTTTGCTCGATCACATCTTCAATTGCAAGGGTTGCGTCGACATACTGGTTATGAAGTTCTGTGACATATAACATCAATGTGCCTTGTGCGCATAAACTGGTAAAATACCTACCACGAACTTGTGTATCCGTAGATTGCTCGAGCTTTGAGAGCATAACCTTGAATGCTTCGAATGATTCGCGATAGCACCCCATGCCGTGAAGGGCTGCATGTCTCCTTTCATACCCTCCATGAAATGACGGGTTGAGATCAATAACCTAAATACAGCAGTTTCGTTTAGGCTACCGAGGCATGATCGAATGGCCTATAAGTACCTTGTTAGCATCTTTGAGGGCATCCTCCCATACACCTATGAGTGTTTGGGCATTGCTTCGTTTGACGAGGACGTCGCTTAGGTTCTCCAGTGGGTCGAGCGCCAATGCATCAGAGTACCATTTTACAGCGATCTTGTGGTCCTTGGAGTTCATAGCGGCGTTACCTAGTATCACCAGCTTTTCAATACAGCGCTGTCGAAAATCTAAGGGAAATTACTGTGAAAGTATAGCCATTTCACCATTATAATGCCACCTACTGTATTTCCACTGGGAATTCTCATCGTAAGTACCTACATTGTCGGCTGGTTCGCTGTGTATCTCCCGAAAACATTCAATGGCCTCTGTGATGCGACCATTCCCTTCCAGAGTGTCACAAATAAGTTGGAAAATATCCGACTTTATATCCTTGAACTGGACAGAAAGACATTCAACTACAGGTAATATGTCAGCGGAAAACGCACCTTAGAACCAGCATGCAACGCCTCTTGTCCCGAGCCACAGCTCAAAACTGTGTTAACCCACTTGATTAATACTGTTTTCCGGGTGGAGGTGCCAAACATTAATGCGGCAGAATAGGCGACAATCGCCTCATCTCGTTTTCCGGAACTCAGTGCTTTGTCCCCGATATCTTCCAGGGTTGTGATACATCGGGAAGTAAATTCTGATCGCACAAAATGAATGGCCTGCAATAAACGATACGAAACTTACCCATATACCAATCGGTGAATAACGCATTGACCTTCTGATCGTCTCTTACCAGATCCAGCATTTCAAGAAGAACCCCCGAAGCATCCTGTATGCAGCCTCTAGCGTAAAAGGCTTCGCATCGGCACTTCAATTCGTGCGCCTGCATTATCCAGGTGAGACTATTGGCGTTTTTTTTGGTGTGAGCGAGTTGAATGCGGAGTTCCTGGACAGTTTCTTCAAGTTGAGCGATCTTACGGTCTGACAAGCAAGGGTTTTGATAATATGCGAGCGGCTGTGGTAATAAACATACCCGAATTCTTTATGGTTTCGTTGAAGTTATCCTTTTCTCGATCGGCCGCATGTTGGAGCATGGTAAGCTGGTCGCAGTATTCACGGGTGATTTTCTCAAGGTCCCCTATGTTATTTCGTTTCAGACGATAGTCGAGCAACAAGTATGGATAGTCAGAGTACCAACGGACGCACCTGCAGTTTCTGTCCGTGCGCGAAGATCGGCACGAAGGGAGTCAACAGTTTCATTGAGACTACTTTCCTTCTGATGGGACTCGGAAAGCTGGCTACGGAGTTGTTGAATAGTTTGTTCGAGGTCCATTATTTTCTCGTCTATGTAGCAGACGTCAGAAAATGGGAGATAGAAATTGACGATGTTCGCACTTGAACGTAAGTCCTTTGTACGAAGGGACTCGACGATATCTCCGAGGTGAGCTTGATCAGCCTCCGTAATGTGCATAATCTCTTGCTCGGGGAACGTTTGCTGCGGTTAAGAAACAAAAACCCCAATTGCGATTAGCAACTCATGCGACAGGTAGAGTATCGTGCAAAAATTCATACATACATGGTCGCGATCGTGCGGGAGAAGATCACAGAGACTCCGAAGAAGGACTTTTTTTGAGGTAGTCCGACCGATCACGATGATGTCGTGATTTGGCGAGATGGCCATATGTCCAATTTCCGCTGCATAGTCGATGAGTGGCCCTATTTGCTTATGTGTCGCGGCACTCCAGAACGATATTGACGAGTTTGAAGAAGCTGCGATGAAAGTACCATCTCTTGCTAGGCAAATGCACCTGGGTTTGTTGTTGTTGTGAATGGGCCATTGGAAGAGCGTTGTTTTAGCGTATACGTCGAAGCATCTGATATTTCCATCGGCGGACAAGGCGTAGAGGTCCTTGCTATTATCAGCCCATGCGAGGGATTTATTCAGACCCGAATTGACTTGGATCAGCCATTCAATGAGAAGAGTGCCATTTTGATTATCGTAAATGCGGACGGATTTGCGATCCCAAGTCCCTGTAGCGATGAGGCATCCATTTGGTGAAAATCTTGCAGCGACCACAGCGCTGTCGTGTTTCAAGGGGCCGAGTAATCGGTTGCCTGTGGGGAGCGACCAGACGCAGACAGTCGAATCCTCCGATCCGGTAACGATTCTCGTACCATCTGACGAAATGTCCACCGGATACACCCAGTTGTCAGTGTGTACTTTGAGCTCGGCGAATTTTTTGTGGTTCTCCGCATTCCACACTACCACCCCACATCTATACGTCCCACTTACGATCCATTTTTCGTCCCGTGACACCGCGATGTTGCATATGTCGCTTTCCACCTCCATGGGTGGCACTATCTCCACCCCGTCTTCTACTCTCCAGCGTCGAATGATCCCCCCCTTTCCGCCACTCACGATGTGCTTTCCACCAGCGAGGAATTCAACCGAATGTACATCATTTTGACAGTTAATTTCGATTGTTTTGACTCTATCCTGAACGAGGTTCGAGGTAGAGCCTGGGCCGTGTCAGTACTATCGCTGCATCGCAACGTGAACTTACTTGTTTTAAACAACTTTTTAAGCATCCGTGGACAACCAGACTTAAGACTGTTACATAAATACAGTACTTCGGAGGTATTCTTGAACCCGGCATTAAGTAATTCGTGTGAATACAAAAAAAAAAGATTCCATCCTTCAAGCTTCAAAGCTCCAAGTTTGCTTTCGGTAGTTTTCATGCTAATCTTCTGGCCCTTCCCTCGTTGGTGCCTCTGACGCTGGTGTTCCCCGTGATCGGGATCGTCTTCTGGTATCTCCTTTTGTCTCCTGCGCTGCTTGGTCTGTTCGTCATCATTATCTGCGAGGTCCCTTATCTTTGACTACCCATACACATCGATTTTGAGGTTACCAACATATTTTATGCACAATTTATAATATACACGGTATGTGGGACCCCCACTGGACCAGAATCGCCTCTCCTAGCAGCCTAAGCGGATTCATGGGCGCCAGCGAAAGCGGTACCTCCATCACAAGGACAGACCAGTGAAAACGAGAACATCCAGGTACAGTGGAAAGCCCCGAGCATCGCTCTGGAGGACGGGAACGCGGACAAGGATGCGGAAGAGCTTCGCCGAGCCCGAACTTTTGTGTCCTCGGAATTGTTCAGAGGACGAAATGCGCGACTGCTGCTTATATGTCCTCCTGTATAGTTCATTTGTAAGCAACTCGCACGATCGAGATAAGCGCTCGTGAATCGCGGAAGTATTTTGAATCTCCCCTTGGATCTCCCTTTCATTAACAACCCGCTCCGTCTCAGCTAGGTTTCCTTTCAGTCTCTTTTAATCTGTCCGGCACTCTCCCTGAACAAGGATGTCCACTGTTGCTATACGACAGATGAAAATTTATCGGACCGATTTCTTTCAGGCCTCGAGTCTTGTGGTCAAAATGCCGAGCCAATCGAGCGACTCGCTCGGGGCAAATATACTTTTGCGGCATCGTGGACGTCCAGTTGTCCGTCGAACACCGCCAGTCCAACGCTTTGACGAAGTTTGAGGTATAAATGCAGCCGATTCTTCGCAAGACCATCGACCCCTATCTTGTTGCGTCACCAACATCTTGCCATGTCATACTCAAACTCACATTCATACCCCTTGTCATTTCCAAACGATGCCCAACTGGCGCAAATATCCGCGTATTCGTCTCTTGCAAACGCGCTCAGCATAGATCCTGGGCACGCAGGTGGACAAGGATCTCTTCGGACAAAACGTGACGAGGTCACCGTCACCCCGACAATCTATGCCAACAAACCGCCCGTCAATAACCCCTTGTATCCATATCCTGCATGCAATGTTTTGAACCCTTGGACGTACCCTGCGAGCACGCCAGTATTGATGACCAAAGGAAGATGCCCAGCCAGTGGGAGCAACGTATGTAACGAGAGGAGCGATCAGAAGGGTTTACCATGGTCCTTACCTTCGTACGAGCGACTGCCACAGCCTGTTTTTGGGGAACGGGGCAAGCGTTTTGGGAATCAAGCCGAAATTGAGTCTTCCACGATCTGTTTCTTGCGCAAGGGGAACGAAAGACCTTATTCTATCCGTGAATTGTTGGAAATGAGCACGATGCCAGAATTGGTGGCCGGAGACTTGCCCATTCTCGTACAAAGCCCTGACCGTTGGATCAAAATTAAGCTGATCGTATGTCCCCCATCAATTTTGAACTACAGACACTCACCTTGTACTGTAGTGGCCGGGCTATTCGCGCTATCCATTTGAGAAACGAATACCCATTAGACAAGGTGCCCTTTTGACACCACCTTTGTTATTGACAACGCTCGCATATCACGTATACGACTTCGTAAGGTGGATCCAGGTATGTAGTTTACCCTTGCACGAGATCTTCCCTGATTGTTTATCATATCCCATAGAGTGAAAACGCCATCGTCGAGCCTGGTCAAGAACATTGGGACATCACTGGCGTTCCAGAAAGCGCTCGATTGATGTGGAAGGAATGTGTCATCACCTCTCTTCAGCACCGAACAGGTTGCACGTGGCAACTGGAGATTTATTATTTGAGAAGGTGATGGCCGCACCTCAACCAACAGGTAAGTATAGCCATGCATGTACAATGGCAAACCTGGGGCTAGAACCTAGGCAATGTTTTGTGATGTGGAAAATCTCCATAACGTACTCGTCCCTGTATCCGGCCTCCGTGCGTTACGGCGGGCTAATCAGGATTTATCAGAGTTTATATGAAATGGTTGAGGTCTACGTACTCGATTATGTCCCTGCGACACCACCTGAAGGGGATTGCCGCTCAATAGATATCTCTGCTGCGAGTCGCGACATTTCAGAAAATGCTGCTTTGAGGGAATCCAAGTCTGAATCAAGATTCTCGGCGCGATTTTTCATCTGTTGTAGATCAATTGGAGCTTGAACAGGAAATATAGGGAGGTTCGCCTACTGCTGCGATGGTATCACTTGCCGCGATGAGCTCGTGGTGATGACTGTACACGAGAGACTGTCGTTCGTTCTCTAGTTGCCGTATTTCTTCTCGCGATCTCAGAATTCCCGGTTTCGTTGCAATAAGAACCCACCTGCAAGGAGCTGATTTTCGTACTTGAGTAGAGTAGGGAGAGAAGACGTCGTTATTAGCTGATCGTAGAATGTTTTGGCATCGAAAGCAGGAGAATCTAACGGATAATGTCAAACGAGTCGGGAAAGGTTAAACGCGCTGAAACGTGCCTATATTCATTGGATCATTGCTTTTTCCGGAAACCGGTGGTGGTGTTCCTAATCCGAGACCGTAGTGTTTCCTCAGCAGGTCCATCGCGCGCGTCTTTGGCGTGAGGGACCCCCGGGAGGCTGACTGACCAAGCCCGGAATGTGCATGCTGCTGCGAGGAAGGCGGAGGGCTTACCGAGCGAAGCGGCGAAGAGACCGCCCGCTGCGTCGACTGCCTCCGCTGCTTGGTTGACGAGGAGGACACGGAAGACATGGCAGAGATCACGTGTTTTGACGCGGTCACTAATTTGTTTATACGTACTTACTACCACATTCATGGCTGCAGACGACTGGCTTGTTGTCGACAGCGAGGACGAGGAACTTGACAGCTCGAAACAAACTCACCCGACCATGTTTGGGGATTTGGCTTCGCTTGACGGCAAGTACCACGTCGACGTTCATCGACTACTACCGATTGTCTGCTATAGCATCGACGATCCAGACGGACATTTTCTCTCTTTATCGGCCGCGTACTCCCCCACGAGAGCCTTTGGAAAATGGATCCCTCTTCACTCCACCACCAGAGACTCGAGTTGACTCTACCGTTGACAATTTCACGAGCGCACCCTCAACAGCTGACGTACCATCAGTGGTTCTCCCCAAGCAGCGGCCAAAGCCCAGGCTTGTAATGAAGAAGGCCAAAAACCCCGACCAGAATATCGACGTAGCAAGTACATCGTTCTCCCACATCAGCGACCCGCCTATCTCGGCAACGAGGCGAACTATTGACACCATTATATCTGCCCCGTCTGCCCCGTCTCGTCTTTCTGATGCGGTCGAGGATGTATATTCCTCACTCGACATTGCGGAGCGTGCCAAGATGCGTTCGAGAAAGTCGCAGACGGCCAAGAAACTTGTGCCGCCCTCGTATGAGATGAATGAAGTCATAGAACTAACGTCGGACGAAGATGAGCTTACTTTGAAACCCACAAAACGCCAGAAGAAACGAGCAAACCCCGCCCCAAAGCTCGACAGTGCACCCAAGCCGCGACCCAAGCCCACGCTCCAGGTCAAACCAAAAGCTGTTCCACCGAGCGGCTCACCTGGTCCAACTGTGGTTCCGGATTCTCAAGCTCCACACACGCAGCAAGCTTTCTCTTCTCAGTTACCTGCATCAACTTTGCCCACCGTTCCACCATCAACTCCACCTCAGGCTCGTGAACCTACACCCGATTCCTCTCCTCCAGTGACGAACCGGAAACGCAAGAGGGCTCGTCCATCGGCTGTCGAGGACATCGACGAAATAGATATCATTGATGGAAATTCGACTAGAATTTCTCCATCGTTCTCAGAACCTCCACTTTTCTTTGCCCCTTCGTCTTCGGTTCCCACTGATTCTGGGGTTGAAATACCGCCCGTCGAACCCCTCGGTGCTCGAGGTAAAAAGAAACAGATACCCAGTAAAAAGGGAACTCAAACGAATACGCGGAAGAAAGGAAGGAAGGGCAAGGTCGAAACGGCGTCTGTCGTCGAGGAAACGATCGAAGAGTCGGAAAAGATCGTCCAGGAGCCTTCTACCTCGACAAATTACAGTTCAAACCCTGCAAAGGAACGACATTCATCAGGGGTCAAAAACACCATGATAGGAAAAGTCCCAGGAAGTAAAGAAAGGATAGAAGATACAACGATGGACTCCTGTGAGGAGGATGAGCTCATTCCTCCGTCGAGATTCGAAACGGCCCATACGCCACCCACAGGTGAACGAGAGCAAAGGAGCAAGGTACATGAATCGTCCTTTCCGGGCCCCTTTACTCAAACGTGTGATACAGGAAAACCTGCGACCGGCTGACTCTAGCCCTCGAAGACGAGATCTGCCACTCGAACATACCTCAACCTCCAGAATTCAAGTTCGTGGCTCCTTAGTCAAACCTAAGACGACCCCCATGATCGAGCTTATTCGGCGCGTGAATTCGCAACCGAATTCACCTTTTCCGAACGCATCTCGGACGTATTCCCCCCTCTTGAAATCTTCTCGAACAATGCTCTCGAAAATTGCCCCCCTCCATCCCAACCGCCGGACTCCGCCACCGCCACCTCCTCGTCCACCTCCTCCAAAGAAGAGCAAAAAGCAGCTCGAGATGGAAGAGAGAATTGAAGAGGAGTTGGCTGAAACAATCGAGGGATGGTCTTGCCTTACGGATGAAGAGAGAAAGAGTCTGCGAAAGGCGAGGATTGATGCCGAACTTGGCTATGAATAGTCAAGGCAGGGATGTTATCGCCTCATTTCGCGCTCACACTGTTGACTAACACGCATGTAATAATTTTTACCAGCATCAGTGCTCATTCCCGGAACCGATTCGATTATCCATATCGCTTTGTAGTATCGGATGCTCTAATGACGGTGCAATATACAGATCCTGATAGAGTAAACTAGTGTCTATGCGCCAAGCTCGCTTGTTCGCGACGCTCGTACCTGGTTTCCTTCAAGCTGCCCTGGAGATGAGTCTTAGGATTCTGCTCTTGCACTCTTGTACTATAGGATCATTGAGGTCCTCGAACTCCGGCATAGCCTCCATCATTGTGGCATCTGGAAACTGTTCCACTATATCTCTGGCCGCAGTCCTGCATGTTTCTTTCCAGTTGGAACCCCTGAAGTCGTTCTCTCTCATCTGCGTTGCAACTATCGCCACCTTCAACCTCCCTTCGCCAAAATTTGCGTATATTTTATTGTAAATCTTCCAGTGGACGCTGGCTCTGATCTTCTTCGCGTCAACGCAGAGCAGAACGAGGCTGATGTTGGGATCGTTACGACGCAAAAACTTCTTCAGCTCACGATCGGCATCCGGCAAGATTCCGAAAAGTCTGAGAAGGCGCGTGAAGAATACTCCTTGTTCCGACGCTTCATTGAGTCCCCTCGTGTCCCAGATACAATATGTGGAATTCCCGTCAACAACCTCGTATGACTTGTTCCCGGTAGTGCATGGTCTGACGTTGTTGTCGACTTTGGCGACCTCCGCGCCATTGAGCACGTTTACTAGAGTGCTCTTGCCGACCCCGGTCACACCGACAAAGGCAATGTGCTTGGTGGGTTGATTTACTCTCTTCGCGTACAGATCAGTGCCGTCGGTTTGAAAGAACGAACATGGAACTGACCGCCATCTTTCCGACTTTGATAGCTGTGGCGTCCGTCAGCGTAGTCGATGGTACAATGTGCAACTGGAGTCGTTTGATGCATGCATTTAGAAGCGTGATGCACTATATATCATGGTGAGCCATGTCGTCACCATGCGGACTCCAGCAGGTCGTGTCACACCATGCTGCTGGTAGCTGGCCATCAAACGCGTCGATCAAGTTGCGGACGAGCCTGACGTGCGTTCGCATAAGACGGTACCCGCTTGAACGACACCCTTGAAAATTCGTATTTTTGAAAGGAGTCCGAATAAAAACCTATGAATCGAAGCGCTAGTACTTGACATGTAGCCACATCACACTAAGAAAGCTGAAAGACGTGGTTCTTAAGAGCCAGAGAGTCTTCAATGTACTCCGGAGAAGAGGTATCTCGAAATTTTCGCACCATCACCAAGAGGACACTAGAGCTGTCAATTCCCGCCAGCTTTCCAAGCTGGTCTCTGCACCTTTTTTCCCATTCCTCCTCGCAGCTTGGGGTCATCTGCGTAATCACAACCACCGGTGTGACCCTCCTATTACAGTATTGCACGTAAACTTTGAGGAAATGCTGCCAGTGGATCGCAACATCTATCTTGGAGGCGTGAATGCACCACATGAGGGCGACGATGCCAGTGGAAGCAGAGCGCGATCGCTCTCCAATGTTCAGATCACTGATGTTCTTCCGACAGACTCTCTTGAGATCGTATTCAGACTGGCGTTTAGAAGACGCTCCGAAACCTTGCTGACGAAACCAATTAGCAGCTGAATCCATGAGACTCGGGTGATCAACCGCTTCATCTAGGCCCCTCGTATCCCAGAGGTTGCAGTGCAAGGTTGTCCCCTCGGCCTCCAGCGAGACCGTATGTACATCGGTCTCTATGGGACAAGGTCTGACGTCGTTGGACACTCGGGCTGCTCGCGTTGGGCCAGCTGCAACACCAGAGATCATGTTGATCAGAGTGCTTCTTCCGACGCCAGTCTGGCCAGCCAGAAGAATATTGATGCTGCGTTTGCATTTACCCATAGCAAACTGCAGAAGGGGGTCGTGATGTTCTCTGGCCGAGGGACCGACGAGTCCATTACTTACTTGCGTTGGTATCGGTGTTATACTTTGATGGGACATAGTCGTCGAAGGGACGGATGCTCTCTGATATATCATCTCTGATATATCTGTCGGACCTTCATTCTGCGTGACGCAAATCACCGTAGCAGAGTCAATACCGATAATGGTTGAATCTTACAGTAAGAGAGTGCACGCGACCCTCACCTTCTCTCCTCAGCCGTCAACCCCAACGCACCGTACCACTATTCTATATTCTGCGTGACATCAAGATATCTTACATATAAACGCGATAGATGAGTTACAACTTTCCTAGGAAAAATTGGATTCCATAAGCCTTAGAATTTCTCTCTTGCAATCCACCGTCTCCTCAAGACTTCTGAACTTTGGAACGGCTTCGATCAGTCTTGCATCTGGATATTCTCCAACCGCCCCCATCACCATGTCCTCACAGATTTTCCTCCAGTCCAACCTTCGCCTGGTATCCGAATCCATCCTAGTCACCACCACCGCGACATTGATCTTTCGTTTGCAGAATTTAACATATATCTTGTCGTAGTTCTTCCACTGAGCTGGGACCTGTATCTTGTTTGCCTCAATACAGAACAATATGAGGTCAATTCTGGGATTTTTTCCGCGCAAAAAATTCCGGAGCTGCTTGTCTGCATCGGGGACTATTCTGAGGAATTTGAAGAATCGAACGAGGGAACCCATCGCTTCCTGCTCCAGTGCTTCATTCAAGCCCCTTGTGTCCCAGAGGGAGTATCTACGCCCCTCAGAGACCTCTACGTCATAACGAGTGGGTTTTGTAGTACACGGCGTGACATCGTTATTCACTTCGGCGCGGTCGTCCAAGCCGCTGAGCATATTCACTAGTGTGCTCTTCCCAACCCCTGTCATACCGACTAGGGCGACATGTTTTGTAGGTTCATCCTGTTTATTTCAGATGCTTAGAACGAAGTATCTGGTTCTAAAGGCAGGACACGACAGACCTGCCGAGGCATTATCGTCCTAAGACAGTTTGAATAAGTGGTGTAGCGAGTGAGATCACGCGTAGGGTTTGGGGGACTCGCCACGCCTTATCGCTGGCCATCAGGCCTCCACGCACGACGCACGCCACCGTAGCCAAGACCGTAGCAAATGTTTCGTACGGTATACAAGCAGTCACTAAATAACCGTGTCCCCATACCCCTATTTCGCGAAACTCGCAATCGCATCTGGTTAGATTACAAACTTGATACTCTCAGGGGCTATTGATCGGTTGACGGGTTCATAAAGCCGGAGATAAAATCTCTGAGACGACTGCAGTCTTCCGTGTATTCAGTGGAAGAGCCTTTCCCATGCTCCCTCACCCTCAGCAAATGAACCTCAGGCTCCGCCCCCATATCCAACAGTCGAAGTTGTTCCCTACATTTCGACTCCCACTCGTTCGACCCCCTACGGGTGATCACTATTGCTGGTATAGCCTTCCTCTCGCAGTACTCCACATATATCTTGCGAAACTGCTGCCAGTGGGGGGAAACTTCGATTTTTGCGCCATCAATACACCACATAAGGATCGGTTTAGTCGTCCTGGTCCTGTCTCGGAGAGTCTTTTCCAGCTCGCGCTCCTGCTGGGACGTCAACTGGCGGATCCGATCCATGATCTTGGACATGAACGAGCGTTCGACCGCTTCATTGAGGCCCCGCGTATCCCAGAGTTGACATAGCATGCCTGGTCCCAACGATTTTAAATAGGAACTAGTGTGGGTGGTGCATGGTACAGTCTCCCCTGATACCTTGGCTGCTGATGGGTGATCATCGGAGAGACCCATGATCATATTGATAATGGTGCTTTTGCCGACGCCCGTTTGGCCAACGAAGATTACATCGATTTTAACGCTGGGCTGAACATATCGACCAATGCGTCGGGATTATCGAGCGAGGACATTAATCTGCGCACCTCCGTCATTCTGGTTGTCGCAAACCCTCGATTCTCAGTTTAAACCAATATCTGTGTGTTTAGTGTGGTAAAGGGTGGATATGAGGTAGGACCTTGTCGGCCCACGAGAGCCAAAGATTGTTGTCAGCTCAAGGTGCAGTGTGCACGAGGCAGATTCATATCAGTTCAGTGCTGCATTTGGAGATGTTTGTTCTTCATGGCACCTTGATTGCTTGAGAGCACACGGGACTTTATGACGTTCTGTTTATCGACCTGAGGCCGGAAACGTGTCCAAGTGAAGCGAATCTTCATGAAGGGTGTTACCTAGTGGCTGTGCAAGCTAACCGCAGTTACCCCGACGGAAGAGACACGATAGCACATTCCCAATTTTCGCGGTAAACTGAGTCGCCCACGAAAACATGGCTCTGCCCTACCTCGCAAGCACCTTCGACAGCCTAAAAGACCAGGCAAAAGACGCCATCTGGGCGCTTTCTTCGTGTCTCTGCCAACAATCTGCCAAGATTAAAATTAATGGTCGAACGTGTCAGTTACAGAAGTTGAGTCGCACAAACGTCACTCATTGTCTTGCCTAGTCAATATCATCAAAGTTCTTGGTGAAGGTGGATTCTCCTTTGTCTATCTTGCTCAGGATGAAACTAGTGGTGTAAGTACTTTCCGAAAACGCGTTTGTTCACTCAACCATGTCGCTGTATAGAGACAATTTGCACTCAAGAAAGTACGATGTCCAACTGGTTCGGAGGGTGTGAAGGAAGCTATGCGAGAAGTTGAGGCATACCGGCGTTTCAAGTGAGCAACCACTTGATCTTTTCATCTTGTTTCTCGGTGTCAACCTGTCCTTGAGACATCCAAATATCATACGCATACTGGTGGGCGCCTTTTGAACAATTCGAAGGCTACTGAGTTGAAAATTCACTAGGACTCTGCGGTTGTCCAAGACCCCGAAGGCGAAGGTCAAATCGTATATCTTTTCTTACCTCTTTACAAGGTTCGTCTGCACCGACACTGGGCACATCATTCTGACGTACGCTCAAGCGCGGAAATGTCCAAGATGCTATCAACGCAAACGTCGTGAATGGGAAACATTTTTCTGAAAGAGACATGGTTTGCATATTCAGGGGTACATGTGAAGCTGTTCGCGCTCTACATGATTATCACACACCGTCCGGCTCCCAATCGCGCCCACGCCCAGCATCCTCCCAGCACGATACGCCATCCCCGCGCGCGAATCATTCAAGTGACCATCACTCTGATGATGAAGAGGGTGACGAGTTACTCTCGAAAGGGATCGATGACTCATCTGTAAATATACCCCTGGTGAAAAAGCATCGGCTGAACGGGGAAGACGAGACGTTCCATGACAACGAAATACCAGATTTACCAGATGAAAGTTCGGAGCCTGGGAAGAGTGAACATGTACCATATGCCCACCGAGATATCAAACCTGGGTAAGTATTCCAGCATCTAGCTGACTCCATTCTCTGAAGGATTTCGTAACTAGAAACGTCATGATTGCTGACGACGGTATGACTCCGATACTGATGGATTTTGGCAGTGTAGCAAAAGCAAGGATTCGCATCGAGAACCGGTCGCAAGCACTGCTGCAGCAGGTAAAGCGTTCAGTCTATTATGGCGCAATGTTTTACTGGTTCCATTGCAGGACATCGCAGCTGAGCAAAGTACAATGGCTTACAGAGCACCAGAACTTTTTGATGTTAAAACGGGTGTAAGTCTAGACGAAAAAGTCGACATCTGGGTACGGCCCTCACTTCATACGCTTTCTGGTGTGCTAATTGTTTAGTCACTCGGCTGCACTCTATTCGCAATGGCTTATTCACATTCTCCCTTCGAGAATACCCAAACTACGGAACAAGGCGGATCCATAGCTATGGCGGTTTTGAACGCGCAATATAAACATCCCAGTTCAGCCTACTCTCAAGGCTTGAAGGACCTTATCGACAGTATGCTGAAGGCGAATCCCAAAGAACGACCAGACATCCATCAGGTGAGTGCCGTGCTTGCCAATCTTGAGAGCTCAAAATGAATTTGGTTGTAGGTCATCCAGTCGACTGATAGAGTACTGCAATCTTTGATGTAATCTGTTTCCATGATAACCCATCTTCGAGGACTCGTTTAGCTTGATTAGACTATTATAACTTATGCGGAGCCGGGAAGACCTATGCACGTGATCAAACATATATTTATTCCGAAGTGACGGTTCAATGATCACGTCGAAATTCATTCAAAAAGAAAAGGTAGAACGTAAAAAAATACTAAAGCACACCGTTCGCGCGTCCACAAAACGGCTTGACTATTGGATGCGTGAGAAATAAATCGCTTAGTGATTTCTCAGCGACGCCAAGGACCCTGAGTGCCGCAGAACGAAAGCCTTCCTGTGACTCCACTATCGACAACCAATGGCGGCGTCACACGACTTCGCCAGACCCTATGTCGACGTCGAGTAAACCTAGGAGACAACCGGCAAGATGTGCCTTTTTGCTTGACCCTGAGTAAGACGATGCCAGCCGAAGGACAATAAGTTTCTTTTTCGTGATGCTGCGTAGTACATCGTGGTGAGCGAGAAACGTGCAACATCCACTGGCAGTGACGTACGTGGCTGATTTAGCAAATGCGTGATCCACGTATGTAGGTCATGCGGACCTATTCCTATTTTAAGTTACACCTCACGACATATGGTGCAAGTTTACCAGCTTGGTTGCGACCAACACAGTTTAGATCCTCGAGTCTCACCAGGGTTCCCATATCCACCTTGACTCCGATATTCAAATACGAGGGTTGCGTCAGAAATGCACCCTCCCTGACTTTTGAACGTACAAAAGGTGGTCGGGTCGAAGAAAGCTTCTGCCTGACACTTATCCATTGCGATGTTTCCGAATTGGAATTGGGCCATGATAGGTGAACCGGGCGTTTCTAGTCGAGTTTTATTGATGGCGAACCATACTATCTTCACAGCTGTCTCGACGTCTTTCCATAGCGTGGCAATCCTCTCGACCGTATTTAGGCTTTGGTACCGATGGCTAACGGCCCGCATGTGGTGGGATGACGCTTGGGCTGCACTGGCACTCTTGGCCGACGTTGCCTGCCTAGTTGCTACATTACTTGAGCGGCCGATACCTAACGGTGCGATCATCGGGTCCATCCTCGGTTATCGCTGATGAGCATGCTTGTGGTCAGAGGCTTTCCCTCGCTTCTTTACTGTCGGAACGTGGATCGTCTCTTTTGCGTATCCTACGCTAATGTGGTGAGTTTATGGTCGAGTCAATTGCGCGCGAACAATGACGAGGAAATTGCGACGGACCTCAGGGCAGCGAGAATAAGCATCCTGACTTCCATGGTCCGCGTTTCGAATCCCGAAGGTACACGGAGACGGGTTATGGTCGGCATCGGGATATTTTTTGCAATAATGGCAATCGGGATGCTTGGACAACGACTTCAGCTCTGCCTTTCTCATGCATGCCTTATGACGAGGACGCTCCTTACGTCCCAGACCACGAGTAAGCGCTTGACATTTGTTTGCCCCGGGCTGGTGTTCACCATTGACGGGGACAGCGGATTGCATTGCGGACTTACTCCTGAGTGGGCTACCGATCTGGTCGTTTCGCAAGATGAAACTAAGGCGAAGACGGAAGATTCTGATATCTTTGATATTTTCAGCAAGTATGATCATCAATATTGTCACGGTCACGCAAGCAGTTGCGTATTTCCAGTCCCTTTCGTCTGGCTCGATCATCTACGAGCATGTTAAAGTGGCATGCTCGATGATCGTGTGCAACCTGCTTGTGATTGTCACGTTTATCTACCGCATCCTGCACAGGGAAAGGACTGGACTCGAAGCATCAGTGCCTCAAGGGAGTGTATACGAGTTCACGACAATCGACCTCGCTCAGGTAGGGCTAAGTCAAGTGACCAGCAAAGCGAAGTCGTCCGTGGAGACAAAATCGTCAACTTGGTCGTTCAGAGGTGGTAGTCGATCTGCGACAGCGGCAATGTCTCGGATGGATGCCCTGAGTACCATAGGGAGTGAGGATGAGTACCATAGTCGGCCGGCAAGTTGATTATCATACGATGTTGACACCTGTATCGCAAAAAGTAGACGAGTAGCGTTCCGAATAATTCGAGGGAGTGGTACCGCCGTATTTTGTTAACCGTGTGGCCATCTGTCTCTCCTAAACGACTTGGCACGAATGGGCAAGGTCTGCCAGGAAATGACTAGAGCAATTGCTACTTGATCATTAGGTGCATTTTAGAACTTTGACACGAGAATTGAACGCACCGTCCATACGGCCATTGGACGTTATTTGATCATTGGGACTAGCCGAGATGCAAACATATTGGCTGGTGCATTCAGACGCGGGCTCCGAGATAAATCGTCTTGACTATCCTAAAGGTAATGAAGTTGAGCACGTCCGAGCTTGTCCCATTGTGCTTTCGTGGCGTACATAAACCGAGCAGATTTGGACGGCTAATGTTAGAGGACGGGGAAGTAAGTTCAAGCATTGGTACCCGAGCATCATGATCGCGAGCGAGACCGTGACATCCGTCATCGCGTATAAGAGGTTATAAATGGCAGCATGGCATTATGAGATCCTATGCAAGCTACATTCCGAATAAGGCTGGACGCCAATTAATTCTGTAGTTTGCTAGCTTTCTCCGTGCGTTTACGCTCGGGCTTAGGAATCGATTTTTCATTACCTCTTGATTGCGGCTACGGTATTGATACGATGGGAACGTGAAAAATGTGTAAGTGCCTCCCAGATCATGTCAGGGTATTACTCACTCGAATATCAGAAGCTCGGGTGCGTGAGATCAGTTTTTTCGTTACACTCCGAGCCGTCGTGACAGTGCTGGTGGGGGCATTATCTTCCAGCCTTTGCTTTTTACGAGCTTTCACAGGTTTCTTTTGCAACCCCGATGAGCTCTCCGGGTTCGCATCGGCTGAATTGACAGGTCTCGTTTCGTCAACCACTAGAACTTGAAGTTTTTTCGATGCCTTCTTTGCCATCGCTTTCATTTTTAGTTCTTTGGAACGTTTTCTCTTTTCACGTACGGCTGCCTGTTTGAGTTGCTGCGAGACGAACCCGTAGATTAGAACTTGGGTTCACGAAGAACGAAATCCTTACACGTTTCAAAGCACGCTTCGAGGGTTCCTGTGATTCAGCGTTCTGAAGGTTATATGCAGAACGAATCACTCTGACGAGCTCCCAGGCACTGCTATTCGAGTCTGCATCAACGGCGAGTCGTACGAAGCGGTCGAGACGCCGCTTGTGCGCCTGTATACACCAAAGATTAGCGAGATAGTGCATCGGGTGACTTGACGACAAAGATGTACATGCCTTTGAATTCTTATGTGCAGTGACGAATTGATCGTTTCTTATGAGTTTTCCCTTGCATAGCACACACCCATGAACAACAGGGTCTGATGAAATGAAGTAGATCGGCTCTCTCAGAGCTTCCGCAACCGTTATGGGTGGTACCTCGTCGACGCCTTCGTCCCCGAAGACCGCATCTCCTTCTCCGTCGCCATTAATTTCTGTGTCCGAGCCTTCATCGGACTGAGCACCACCGAGTTCCTGTTCCGAGTCTGAATCAGAGCCATCAGAGTCAGTGTCACGTAGACCCATCGCTTCCTTCGTGTCTTGATCCAAACCAAGTTCCTCTTCTCTCTCCCGTCTCTTCCGTTTCCTTTCTATTCGCTTGAACATTTGGATTGAACAGAAGGTTTGAGGTGTATAGCCACCGGCTTAGTCGCGTTTTCTTCCGTTCATGCATCGTCGGGGTGCTCAAATACTCGGATTCAGACCGAGCCATATCCTCGAAAAATGCCCTCATCTGAAAACGCGGTCTATCTCATATCCGTCCGAAAACTCGACGCGTTTATCCGGCGAAGTGAAACAAGTCGCGAAAATCACTGAACAACTCCTCGCCGCGGCTTCTAGGTCTCGAATACTGCCCTCATCAGGGTGGAAGCATAGGAAGTCTCTGAGAGGAAAAGAGAAGCGGCTCGAGAAAGATGTCCGTGCAGTGAGCTGGCCGCCAACCAAACAGCTAGCTGCATGGCAGGAAGCAGCGACAGACTCTGCTTCAGAACTCGGTGAGACAGAGGAGTCCCAAACGAACGATATCCCTGCCCCTGGTACATACGTCGACATACGCAGGTATGTGGTGAACATGAACCCTCATCCTTCACTTAACTCTACCACAGAGGCTTGACGTCCGCGTCAGGAATTGTTCTCGGCCACGCCCTAGTCGACAACCGCAATTACATTCTCTCCCTTTCACTCTCGGGAGACGTACTCACCCATTATGTTTCCGATGTCTTCTTCGAAATTCCACAGATGGTACCTCGGGACCTCGTAGAAAGGGCTGGCATCACTCAGTCACCGAACAGGAAGTCAGAAATTAGTGCACGCGTGGAGATTCTTAAACGGCTTCGGGAGGTCGAACACCGAGTTACTCAGTCTTACCGTGGAATTGGCAGCCGGAACGTCGCTCTCTACCCTCTTGTCAGATCATCAAATCCTGACGAATGGTCTACTGTCACTATACCACGGGCTGCAGAGCTCATATCTGACCCTAAAAATATAGACTATTACAACTTACTAGCAACGCACCGCTACCTCATGAATCATTATTTGGAATTCGTCCCGCACATCCATTCCCATCGCGCGGTCCAAGTGTGGGCCGTCCGTCCACAATCCCACGTCGATAAACTGGTTGCTGTTAGAGATTTGATTCACCAATCAAGTCCAGCTATCGACTCATTCGTATCCAAGGCCCGTTTAATCATGGCTACCAATAGAAAGCGCTTATTAGAGTCTTGGAATGAGTCGCCTACCCTGGAACTGGCCACGGATATCCGGTACACAGCAGAAGATCGCATGATCATTGATGTGCTACACCACTCCCTTCACCGTCGCCCCCACATTCGGTCTGATCCCTATTCCCCCGTTGTGACAACCATTCTCAAGAAATTGGAGGTCGCAGAAGTAATCAGCAACTCTGTTCTACATCAAGTCTTGGTTGACTTGGGCCACCTGGCACCATGGGATGACTTGGTATCGAGGTGGCCGGAACTTGACTTAGATCACGTCCCGGACGAGAAGTCAGCCAAGGTTATTGCTGAAGATCGGATAGTTCGACAGAATCTAACCAAAATGGCCGTAGCTAACCCGCAAGACAACACACCCCTTGGTCCTGAGGATCTCTATTTACACGACCCTGTTGAGCATTTGCGGCATGACTTTGGCGATTTGCCCGTTTATGTCGTTGATGATGTTGGTGCTGAAGAATTAGACGACGGTTTGTCGATCGAACCCATTCCTTCCCAACCCGGTGCCGTGTGGATACATGTCCACATCGCCGATCCCACAGCCATTATACCTGCAACGCACATCTTCGCACAAAACGCGCGCAAAAAGGCTTTCACAGCATATTTTGCGCACAGGACATGGCCAATGCTTCCCAAATCTTTGACATTGTCAGAAATGAGTTTAGGTGCACACTCGGGCTCTGGAGAGCCCGAACGGGTGCTTACTTTCAGCTTTAGGCTCGATGACACAGGGAACATGACCGACTACGCAATCCGAGCAGCACTTATTCGCAATATCGTCACGGTGGACTATGACAGCGTAGATCGCCTTCTAGGATCAAGTAAAATCTACGAGTCTTTCCGTCCTTTTGATTTTCCCGGTAAATCGCCCTCTTTACCTGCCCCAAGCCTGAGTAACGAACACGTCAACAATCTGCGTCTCATCGCTGAGGCAATCTCGCGGCATAGTCAACGAAACCTGTCCTCTGGCGAGTATTTCTACACCTCTCTACCCAAAGCCAAGATTACAGTAAATCCCAAACCCCTGATCGGCACCACTATCGATTGTCCCGATTCTTACCGCTTTCGCGGTTTCCCATCCTTGGCCTATGAGGTGGTGGGGCAGCAAATGCAAAGTTCTGGCTCACGCATGATCATATCGGAGTGTATGAAGGCTGCCTGTCGCGTGGCTTCTCGTTGGTCTTCCAAACACGGGGTTCCAATGCTGAGAAGGACGTCCCGACCACCGGTTTGTCTTGGAGATCCCCAAGCCGTCCTAAAGTTGTTGGCAATGCGAGATGCGGACGGCCATGTGGATTTCTACGCCGTACAAAAGGCCAAGTTATTCATACCTCCTGTTGAACACACGCTCGAGCCCAGGATGCACTGGAGCCTAGGTGTTCCCAATGATGAAGGCTACATTCGTGTCACGTCCCCACTACGGCGATACAATGACCTCGTGGCGCACTGGCAAATTAAGCATGCGCTGCTAAACCCCGGAACAAAGTCTCCGCTCTTCTCACCTGAATGGCTGGAGGAATATGCACCCGAGATAAAAAAGAAAGAAAAAGAATACAAACGGGCGGAGAGGTTCCATGCCAACTTCTGGTCCCACTTGTATATCAAACGTTTCATGGAAAACCCACACCCACCGATCGATCGCTATGACCCGTTACAATTCCTGAAAGCCACTATTTCTGGTCCACGTCTCGATGGATCTGGGATAGCAAGCTCGTTCATTTGCCATATGCCAACCCTTGGATTGTTTGGGACATTGTCCGCGCCACAGGACGAGGCGTTGGAAGTTGGCGATACTGTCAAGGTTCGGGTAGAGACTGTTGAGCTGGGCCCACAACCTCAACTCTACCTATCATTAAGAAAGTAGAGACACACCACCTAACTTTCCCGACTGGGAAAAAAATTAAGTAACATTGTTGCTGTTCAATCTGAGCTCCAGGGTCGTCTGAAGAAAGCACCAAATCGGTCTACTAAACTGGATATGCTATCATGATTGGCACTCTTACTACATATAAATTGGTGGCCTGATTTCAAAAAAGCTGCTGACTAAGCTATATATGGCCTCATATCCGAACGTTTAAAAAAGTTGGTCGTGGTCTTCCCATCTGTGTCTTTCTCTCGATGTCAGTCAATAGCACGTTGCCCGCTATGGGCTACGTGGCCACCGTCCTGGACTCAACTCAAAACTACATTACCGTCCGCGCCATTCTCCTTGCTGTCGTTTACTCGCCTTTCATCGCTATATTCCTCAATGTTCTTCGGCAGCTGGTATGCGCTCAGTATTTGCCACTATAAATTATTTGACGCGCCTGCAGATTGTTCCCCGTGACCCTTCGCTGCCCCCAGAGGTATTCCACTTTGTACCCATCTTTGGCTCCGCGATTTCATACGGTAACGACCCACTGGGCTTCTTCGCCCAATGTAGAGAAAAGGTGCATTGTGATCCTCTCACACAATGCTTTGCCTAACAGTATTGTCCTTGGCAGTATGGGAATGTCTTCACGTTCGTACTGTTGGGCCGTAAAGTTACTGTCGCACTGGGTCCCAAAGGAAACAACTTCGTTCTCGGTGGCAAATCTATGGCTTTCTCCGCGGAGGATGCCTACAAGGTGTGTCGCATTTTGTAGTATAGTGTTGTTGGCTGATCGTCCATTAGCATCTCACGACGCCCGTCTTCGGTAAAGATGTGGTTTACGACGTTCCCAACGAGGTATTCATGGAACAGAAGAAGTTTGTTAAAGTTGGTCTCTCAACCGAAAATTTCCGCGCATATGTTGGCATGATCGAAAACGAAGTCGACCACTACATGAGAACGGATGCGGCATTCTTGATCTTTCAAATGAACGACATCAATGAATGGGGACGCTTCGACGCTACAGACATCATGGCGCAGATTACGATTCTTACTGCGTCGCGGACACTTCAAGGCAGCGAAGTTCGTGGGAACTTGGACAAGTCGTTCTCAGAATTGTTCAATGCCTTGGATGGTGGATTTACACCGGTCAATTTCCTCTTTCCCAACCTTCCCCTGGAAAGTTACCGCAAACGTGACGAAGCCCACAAAAAAATGAGCGACTTCTATGTCAATATCATTCGAAACCGCAGGGAGTCTGGTGAAGTAAGTCAGACTTTACCGTCGTTTGATCCCGCTTTCATTCGTGACAGGATGCACAAGATATGATCTCCGCCCTCATTTCACAAAAGTACCGAGATGGACGTCCACTCCCAGATCACGAGATCGCACATATTTTGATCGCTCTCCTCATGGCAGGCCAGCACACTAGTTCAGCTAGCGGCTCTTGGGCTCTCCTCCATCTGGCAAACAACCTAGAAGTTCAGTGAGTCGGCCCTCGCCTTCACTCGCCGGTGTCTTTTACTTATTACCGTATTTAGGGAGGCATTCTATCAAGAACAGGTGAAACACTTTGGAAATCCCGACGGCACATTTAGGAGCATGACCTACGAAGAACTTCGTGAGCTACCAGTCATGGACTCGGTTATTCGGGAGACGCTTCGCCTCCACCCACCAATTCACAGTATCATGCGTTACGTTCGTTCCGATGTTCCCGTTCCCCCCACTCTTGCCGCGCCCTCTAAAGACGGTACTTATGTTGTTCCCCGTGGCCACTACGTTCTTGCTTCTCCAAGTGTCAGTCAGGTAGATCCGGAGATATGGCGCAACCCGGATAGGTGGGACCCCAATAGATGGAGCGACCCCGAAGGTGCTGCAGCTCAGGCTTTCAAGTCATATACAGACGAAGGCGGCGAGAAGATTGACTACGGATTCGGCGCCGTGAGCAAGGGTACTGACAGTCCATACCAACCATTTGGTGCTGGCCGACATCGGTGTATTGGGGAACAGGTAGGATGTGGATAATTTGCTCGCCGGATATTACTTATCACTTTCTTGCTCAGTTTGCGTACTTGCAACTGGGAACTGTTCTCGCGACGCTGCTGCGTCAGGTGGAGGTTCGTCTAGATCAACCCTTCCCAGAGCACAACTATCATGTACGCATTTCCCTGGCTGTTGTTGCAGCGCTCACTAATATTTCTTGTCCAGACTATGATCACGATGCCAAAGAAACCTCGTAATGTTTGCTATAGACGTCGAGCTTTTGATTCATAGTCATCTCTACTACGTTATTACACCTGTAATAGAGGCATTTACTGTCTGTTTGTTTGGCTCGCTATCACATGACTTGAAAAGCTGGCCAGGTTGGACAAGTCAGGTCAGCCTTTGAACGATTGCAGCAACATGGCTTCAATGTTTCCTGTTGTCTTCATCTTCGTTATAGTCCTGGGGTTGATGGCCTGTGGTTTCTTGTTCGTCCCTAAAGGGCCCCAACAAACGTACGTGGCACCGGTAATTGAATGTACGTCCAGCGAATGAACACACCACCAATTCAGAACTATTCGAACTGCTATTCTACTCACGCTTGCTTGTTGCTATCTTATGTGGATGATCACCTACATGGCGCAGTTACATCCTCTCATCGGTAAGCACTATTCGCCTCAATGCTGCGCTGTCCGACTAACTGCAAGTGGAAATACAGTACCTATTAAATCGGTGTTGGAGGGCTAGCGAACACTCAATCCCAGTTGGTTCTATCCTCGTTTTTCGGACTTGGCCTGACAACTCCCAGTTCGTTTAGATGTACATATGTTAGATACTAATGTGGATCGGTTTCCTAAATCCACTCCAATACGCTCGCAAGTTGACGGAAATTCTTCCGCTCAGTGGGTTGTGCTTCCCAGACCTTTGCTCTAATTCGTGGACCAGCCATCCCCGACTCCGCTAATCTGAGTCCAGTCACAGCCTGTGTCTTCAGGGCGACATGAAGTACCCATATGTACGCCAGAGTCAAATGAGGTTTCTTCCTCATAATCCGGTTCATCATCATCGCAGAGGACATTTTCTATTTCCATTGGCTTGATTTGTTCAAGACGCTGACCAGTGAGTTCCCCGACTAGTCGAATCTTCCAGTTTCCGCGACGTTGACCTTCAACCCTTTGCAACTCTAGCTCGGTACTTTTTTCGGTGACGCTGAGCATCACCTCTACAGATCCACCGCATAAAATGGGCAAGTTATCCGCGGACCAAAGTTCTTGAACTCCTAGGAGGACTTCTCCCCACTGATGGAACTTGAGGACCATTTCGTGTTCGATTTCCTTCCAGTCCGATGGGCACCCCGCGCGTGGGTGTGCTTCGTGGCGATGTCTCATCACTAATATATGGGGTGTCTTGATCACGTCACGGACAGCCTGCAATCCGCGTTCCCTCGCTGCCTTGAAGAAACGGTCGTCCGACCGCCTAAAACACGCTATTTGAGTGGCCCCGCCCAGAATTCTGTCCCGCCCCCAAGGATCCTTCTCTTTGGGTATCCCTATAGTACCCGTCTCCAACGTGTAACCCCACTCTTGCGCGACATGCTTGCACCACTGGACAAATTCGTCGATAGTCCATTCGAACTTGTGATCGGAATGCCGGAACACGCGATCTGTTCGGCCAGTGGGGTCAGGATAGCCTTTCGAATCTACAGCTCCAGGCGGTGACCATCGTTGATTAAACGTGTACGATGGTGTAGTGACGAGAAAGACGCGCGGTTGATACACTCCAAGTACGATTGGGGCGACTTGGACGAGGACGTCCTCCGTCAAGTGTTCAATGCTACATACACTCGTCAGAAGGATGGGACGAGATGACGCGATGAGCTTTTACAGTTCACTAGCGACGATACACTGCATATTCACGAACGCGGGATTGATCGCGTCGACGCTGCCCTGCCATAGCTCGACATCCAGGGGCTCCCAGCGTGTATAGAGCGGATTGGCCACTGCTGGCGAGGTAAACTGGGCAGCCATGCTGAGTTGGGAGGGCGAAATGTCCAGCCCGGCGATGCGCTTCGGATGCAGATCTGGTGAGTCTTGGTCGCCCAAGGCAACGTTCCAGAACAATGAGCAGAGATCGTCGTCGTCTTGCACTTGAGTCGCCAGCGATGGAGCAGGCTGACAGAGCGTCGCAAGGAGTGCACCTTCGCCACACCCTATATCTAGGATCTGTACGTTTGTATTAATGATAGTACTCGAGGTCTAGCTCATTTAACCCGTTATTACACTCACTTCGGTGAGTCGCTCACGTCGAAGAATATCCAGTATCCATATTCTGCGTTGATGATGCAAAGGGGGGAAGAATGTAACTTTGAGGGGCTTGGTGTCGTTTTCCATGACAAGGTTTCCAAGTGATGACTGATCGAGCGAGACAGAGCTGATCCCTGCTGTTAAGAGGGACAATGCGATGGACTTTAAGCAGTTGGGCACAGATCAGGACCCTTGTATGTCATACGACGCACGGAGGGCACGTCGTCGAAGGACGCCCAATCAGTCAGTGAATCGCCGCCGGGTATGCGATACAGTGATCTAGAAAATTACAGGCCAAAACAACAACGAAAACGAACAAGTGCAGTGAAACAGCTTATTCTACTGAGGGAATGAATACGGAAAATAGGAGCAGGTGAACGAATGTTCGGAAGTGTATGCAGAAAGAGAGCAATACAGAGCAATGAGTAATGTACGAAACCTTGGTAACTTTGGTATGCACAGCGATCTACTCAAACCATCTTTGGACAGACAAGAAACAGGATTTTTTCCTCACACCAAAAGTAGGAAATTAGACCAAGGCCGCTGATTGTAGGTAACCACGGAAAATAGAGTCCCGCACTAAATGATTTGATGAGGAATGTAATGCTTATACTAGGCCGAGTACCTACCATTGCCAATGATGCTCTGTGTGGCCTTGGTATCCTGAAATAATCCGACACAAGTGAATAACGTGTGATGTATCAAAAATCGGGTAACACTAACTGTAACGTTAGTCAAGTGTGTGTATAAAACACGTCGATTTTCGTTATTCTTCCTGTGAACTTGCAAAAAGTGTGCGCGGAAATATTGTACTACCGATTCATATTCATTGGGACGGTTGCCATATGAGAGGATACTAATTTATGCGAGTAAAAAGTAATTCATGATTTTAATACCACAAAACTTACTATTTGGAGACTGACAGGCCCTGCTCGATTTTTTTTTTAAGAATGTCTGTCTTATCTGCCAAAGGATACCTAATTAGCCCCCATTTCCAGAATACATACGACAGAAACGCACTGAGAAACAAAACTAGGTGGACCTTCTTGAGAAGCTGGTTGGAACAGATCTGGGTAAAGAGTTGCAGGGAATCATCAATGCGGTTTGTACGAGGGTCCTCCTCAAGGTACTACATGTTGTATAGAATTAAACAATGCAGATGGCTGTGGGGCGGTGTCGTACCTGGTCAAAGGCACTGATTGGGCTTACAAAAATGATGGCATTCGCATCATCAAAATACGGCACCCACGAGTGCCGCTGCCCCCGGGCGCCACCCACATCAAAAAGATGCCACGATACGGTCTTCCCGTGGATATCGACGTCGAACACATGTTCGGAGACACCCATCGTTTGGATTCGGGCGTGTAGGATATCATCTACGACATATCAACAAATAGTACGATGAAACCAACTCACTCTGACCTACCTGTCGTCGGAATATATTCGCGAGCGGATATGCGGGCAATATTGTTCAAGAAACTGTGAAGTAGGCGGTTAGCGAAGGTAAAAGAAACGCGCATATATCCGTTAGCTCACAATTCAGACCATTCATCAAGCTTTAATTTTCGCTTCGAAATCAAAGCGCGCACAACAGGGTGTTCCCAAAGGGTCGTAATGTCTTCTTGTAACTGATTCAACATCGTAGCGACATCCTCGACTAGAGCATCTGAATTGGCGGTCACGGACATAGCCGTACCGGGACGCTCAAAGTGTTGCCCAGCGTTTTCCGTGTCGGTTCGTTTCGATCGCTTTCCAATAAGCTTCTGACCCGTATGGATGGTTCTCGCTTGCCAACCGCTACGAACATAAACTTCACCTTTGCCAGACCCTGATACGGAAATACCGCCGCTGAGCCGATCGGCTAACTGGGGCTCGGTTTTCACCAGGGACAATAATCGGTGGCGCAAACCCGAGATAGAGGACTTTGAAGAACTTGTGGGACTCGAAGGTTCCACATCCAAAGATAGAGGTCCGTCGTGCAGACTGACAAAGCTGGCGCGAGCAGCCCCGAGTAAGATGGGGTCGTCCTGGCTAAGTTCCTGACGTTCAATCGTGCTCTGGGAATCAGAACCATCATCAACGTCATCCCACGTTTCCAATGTGAGAAGAATTTTTTTGATCGAGCGGACGACGTTGAAATATATGACGGTTCTCCAAGACATGCGCTCGGTCTCGAGAGAGGCCGGGCTGTACATGAGCTGGAATTGCTTCTGCAGCGTCGATTTTCCAGACTCGGCCTGACCCAAGAGTAGTAGCTTGGGGGATGTGTAAATAAAACGATACGAGAAGCAATGAATGCCACCTTAACGTCGCTCTTAGACTTCTTCATTTTCTCGCGTTCGATTCTGAGTTCTTCATCAATTTGGTCGGAGATGCGTCGAGCTTCTGCCTCCTGCTGGAGACGCAGCTGGCGGTCGACATCTGACTCTTTCGGAGGAGGACGGATTGCAAGGGAGAGAGGATCATCCTGGCTACGGATGGAGGATGTTCGTATCATGATGGTGGTTTGAGATCAAGTGTAACTGTACTTAAGTCGGCGGCGGGCTTGGCGAGCGCGAAACGCAGTGCACGAGCTCGTCACGATCGGAAGTCACACGTTACACCTGTCACGACATGGTAAGTTCGCTCCGATCCGCCACCACCGTGCATATATTCACCCCCTCCCAGTCCGTAACACTCCACACTTCTCATGGCGAACTCAAGGTACGCGCTATAAGATTTAACATTAGCTTCGCTCCATTTCATTCAGATCGAGGTGTTTTGTGAAGCTGTGCCAAAAACTGCAGAGGTATCGGTACATTTACGGAATCGGTATTCCGATCGCTCATCCTGTCAACCCAGAACTTCATGGCTCTCTGCGCGTCCGGTTACTATGAGAATTGCATCTTTCATAGAAACATCAAAGGTTTCATGATTCAAACAGGCGACCCGTCGGGTTCAGGCAAAGGTGGTCAGAGCATATGGGGCAAACCCTTCGCAGATGAGATACGATCCACGCTTAAGGTTCGGAGTCTGTCACGTATATACACTTTCTGTGTGATGATTTCGCGTTACTAGTTCAACAACCGTGGTATGGTCGCCATGGCAAACTCGGGACCCGACACAAATAAATCCCAGTTTTTCATCACGTACGCGAAGCAGGCACATCTCGATGGCAGATATACGATTCTTGGAAAGGTGATTGACGGCGCTGACTCCACTTTGGACTCAATGGAGCGTGTCCCCGTCAACAGCAAAAATAGACCTCTCACAGAAATCAAACTCACTCATGTAGGAGATAAATTGTAGCTGCACGGTGACGATTTTCTGAATCCAACTTCTAGGTAACAATCCATGCCAATCCTATTGCTAATACCCAGCTAGCAAATCGTTGACGTAACAGCTGGGTTACATGCCGTTCTGAGGTATCAAATTTACCGCCTAATAAACCCAACAAGTTCTTTCTGTAGTTCTCTCTGTTTTCTTGCTTTGTCTAGATCGTCCACGCTGCGGAGATCATATACAATATCACGCGTTTTCCCAAAGTATACCTGTCGGAATGATCATTTGCCATCGTTCTATTAACTTAAAAAGAACAGACCTCTTGAAGAAGGTTGCGCATTTTGATCTCCATCTCCTCGATCATTCTTCCTGTATTAGTAATGTGCGACGAAGAATCATGCAAAGGCCAGTCTTGCTCCGTCTGAGTTGCAAAATCAAAACTGCTCTAAGTAAGATGCTTGACGCTTCTAAGACTTACCTGTCGAGTCATACTTCCGCTCAAAACCACTTCTCCCGCCGATTTCGAGCTCGGATCAGAAACTTTTTTCTCCTGGTTAGCAACGGCGTTGGTTTGAGTATCCTCGATCCGCCGCGAGACAAGCTGGAGCATAACCGTGGACGTCAGCTTGTAATGAGCTTGCCGCCCGCGCTCCGCCGTCTCGAAGACGTGAATGGAATCCCATGATCCGGATGGCTCATCTGTGCTCGACGAAGGTTCCACCACTAGCAAAAGTGCGCAGTCAGTGTCTGAATCCGCGAATCCCGGAGCAAGCAATACGGAAGAATAAATATACCAAACAGCCTCACCCTTCTTCAGTAGTACCACGCCGGCGAATCCACCATCTTCGAGCTCCCAGAGGTAAACAGAGGAAACACCTCCTTCGTAATATCTACACATGTTGGCAAGGATAACGGATCCTCACGAGAAATAACCCACAGCTCTCTATAGGTGTCGAAAGCCTCATTTGCAGCGATTTCTAGCTTGCGTAGTTTCGCACTTGGTGTAGTCCCGTCTTCCAGAGGAGGGTCGTACTCGTTGGACCACGGAGATCTAGAGGAACGCGTCAGTCGTACCCCACTCGTCAAAGAAGAGAACGGCCGTGGTACGCTCACCGATAGCTATCACCGTCTTTGTTATAATCGCATGCGAGATATTCCCTCCCGGTCGCGCGATCCGTCAAGACTTTGAGTGGCTGGTCGACACTACCGAGCAGATCGTCTGCATAGTCAGGGCAGATACAGATGAGAGCGTTGATGTTCTCTTCTACGCGTGTTGGCGGGAGGCGCCGCATGAGATCGAGCATCGAGTCCACTGGGTCAGCCATCTTGGAGGACAAGATCACGCGATTAACAACGTTAGGGTAACTTGCACACAGGACGATTGCTAAAACGAGCGTACAGCTTTGTGTTACAAGACAAAATAATGATCCAAATTCATATAGTTAGCCGGAACCCTTGTATCCTACACTACCCCCCTGAGCTCCACTATGTACTGTTAATTCCATCCGGCTCCTTGCACTGGACACGGCCTGCTTCACGTTTGAAGTTTTCTACAACATTCTTCTCATTGGCCAGCGTCATAACATTAAATTTATGGAGCTTGTAGTAGTCCTTCAGGATGCTCACACCGCATACACCCTAAGACAGTATCTGGATCGTTTGTCAACAATAAAACGGTACCACCCACCTTGGAAACTTCCACAAGGACAAATACGCTCGGGTTGTCAAGGTCGACTACGTAGTTCGAAGGCATGCATTTCGCTATTTCCTCGATAATACTCATCCGAGTCAATGTATTGTGGTTTCGCACTCGCAATTCGATCTTGTACTAGAGAGCGAACATTCTACGTGAATGAAGACTGACGACAGGCAGACTGGAGGCCCACCTTGTGTACTTGAGGAGTGTCGGCACCTGCTTCGCCATGGGCAAAGAACGACGCAAATACACGTCGACAGAGAGAATGTATCTCAGGTAGATTGGCCGCGCAAGATCCAGAGACTGGGATAAGCCTGTGCGCATACCTTGATTGTATCAAAGATTGATCGGATAACTCTGAAATGTCGGTATCCTACTTTGTTCTCGCTATGCCTGTCTCTCGGACGTTCTCTGCATGCGTGACGATCAACTTGACTGGATCTACGGGAGAGCTGCAGGAAATAAAGACCACTTTGTGGTGTCAGCGTCGCACTGGCGTCAACTCCGACCCGCTCACCGCAGGGAGTATTGGTCTGGCAATTTGCTGAAGAAGTCAGGACATGGTCCACAGGTAAACTGGCAACTACCCACCAAATCGTCGTCGTTCTGTCCGTGGACGCTTGATAGCAGCGAGTTCTTGTGCGACTAGGGTTTCGAAGTCTACATCGGCGTCTTCATCATCCGAAGCATGGCTTCCCTTGGCCAGATCGTTTCTTTCGACGGGCCACAGTTCTGTGGCTAGCTGATCATGGTTAGTCAAAGAGATCGGAGAACATACGTGGGCTCTCACTGATTCGAACAAGTCGCACAGCTCACTAGCCGTCTGCTTCTCCTTTCCCTTGACGCAGCTGACCCAGACACCCGGACCGTCGATAGTTCGTTTCACCCAGGTAGGGGTTGGGCCATCCTGCTCGGGTTTGCATCATCAAAGCGATCAATAGCTGCACGCGAGAAGGTACTCGTACTGAGCGATATTTCCGTTTCCGAGGTTGACGAGCAGTCTCTGACATTTAGGTTTTATTTTGATGTCTGATTCATTGTCAGGGACCTGTCACATAATGTGACATTTGCCATCTCGAACATGAATTAGAGTTTCTAGGCAATAAGCAATAGGATCCCAGACCTGATACATTACATAGACAATCTCATTAAGTGAAATATAATCACAAGCTCCACACATGGCTCAACATAACTCATTGTGCTATTCCTCGTCGTCCTCGTCGTCCTCGTCCTCGTTACCCTTCTCTCCACCAGTCCATTTTCGCTCCCATAACGGAATCGGCGCGTCTGGATCTGAATGAAGTAATGGGTGACCAACCGGTAGGGCATTACGAGCAATGTGGAGTCGCTTCATCAAGGCCTCCCGCTCTGACAGCAGTTCGTGCAAGTAATCGATGGCTAAACGAATATAAGATTATAAAAAAACAATGTATAATGTTGCTCACTTTTCGACAACACGACGTTTTCGCTTCTGGGCCCTGCTCGTCCATCGATCCTTTCACCATCATCGCATTTTCCCTTGCCCTTTCCTCTTCGCCGACTCTTCGGTTTACCATCCGCAAGCAGCTCGTCTTCTGCCTGGCACGCCTCTCTGAGCGCCGGCACAGTTTCGCAAAGAGCATCGTATCCCCTGCGTATATTCGCTCTCCGTTTCTGCTCGGACTGGATATGATTTGCCTTTTTCTGTGACGGCGACAACAGCGTCACCCTACTTTGGGACAGAGTTTGCGAGTCGTCGGGGGGGATTTGGGAAGTAGGGGAAGGACGATGTCGCTTGTTCGACGGCTTCACATCAGGCGGAGGGGATCGCTTCGCGGAGAGAGGGAGCCTCGTGGTCGAAGATGAAGTCACGGGATCTATGGGGGAATGTCTGGACGATGACGACGATGAACTGTGATCGTATGGACGTGGATCCGCGCGACTTCGTTTAAGATCCGCAGTAGGACGTATACCATGGTAGAATGGAAGCTGACTGTGCGAGTTCGATGAATGCATAGGTGGATTCGGCAGCTCGGCTACATCGGCACCACCAGTCAAAGGTCGCTGCTGCCTCGTCGAGTACGACAATGTAACTGGAGTAGTCTGTTGTCCGTGTGCCGAGACAACCGAACCTTCATCAGGAGAAAACGGAACAAGCGGGTACCGCCACTTGTCACCCTCCAGCGACATGAGATCTTTAGTCTTCTTCGTGAGCACCTCTGTTCCACGAGCGGGTGGCATTTGCTCATGGGAGATCTCGAGCTGCATACTCCAGTCTACAGGAAATGCGGTAGCATCCAAGAAGGACTGGAACGCGCGGGACTCTGAAGGAGTCAGCAACGACATTGCAAGTCTGTACCGTCGTCGTCGTGGTAGAGAGAAGGGAGGAAATATTCAGTATGTCGATGGCGGTTGCACTGAATCGAGGACTTGTGGATTTCCTAGCACCTGTGGCTGTGACTGGGCCTCCCCACATGGGGATTTCCTTTTTAGGTTTTTGCATGTGGCTCTCCACTGTCTCATAGCGAGCTTCGATGTCGTAGCGTACTATATACTACCCATTCACCTCACAAGCGTCTCCTACAATTTTACAACGGGCGCAGTTGTACCCAACACGTCAGGAGCCTCTCGAACTAGACTGATGATTGACCGGAAAGATCCGGAATATGGATGAGCCCCTAAATTTTGGCCTCGCATCCCTGCAAATAAAACCTTTTGAAGTTCGAAAACTTTGCACCCTGGTATTTAGACGCAAAGTTTGATGCATCCGGCTAACAGGAATTCTGGATCGATATGAAAATTGCACGTGAACCTGACATTGGAAATGATCTATTCTTGGGGATCTGCTGCCATGGACGCGGACTGTCATTCCACTGCAACGTTGTAGGAAAGTGAGGGTTCTATCGCCTCTAATTTGAAAAGAATAAGGAAAAAGCGGCACGAGTCTGACAGCCCCATCTGAATTCTTCGTCCCATGAAGATCCTCCGGAACATACTTGAGACGGTAAGTCGGACTCGGACCCGTTACCCGGAGATTAGTCACTGCCAATACTTACTGGACCGATAGATCGGACCCTTACACACGCTGAGTAGTTCATAGACTTTGTCAGACGGTATAATATCATATTCAGTGGAAACATCGCGTCAAATCAACTCGATATATACAGCAAAGCCAAGCTCGCAACGGCACTAGCTCCACGCAAGAACGAGCGTCCTCTCGCCAAGGCACCAGGGATGTTTCACCTGCACGCGACGCTATCGAAAGTCAGGAAGCAAATTCATCAACACCTGCCTATACGTCAAATATATGTCAGGAAAAAAAAAAAAAAGTGGTCGTCCGACGGTATGCAGCCGAATGGGTCGAGTGCTTTCCCAAAGTCCCGGTCGAGGGATTGTCCTTCTGGCCGACGAATGCCCAAGTCATTTGACAATCACAATCAACGGATGTACCAGTTAGGGACCTGCTCATGCTAGATCCGTTCGAGAAGTTGAGGAAGACGCTGTTCCTGTGCATGGAGACCGAGAGAAAATGGAGTACCTTCCTTCCTCGGACCGCACAGGCAACGTGAGGGCAATAATCAGCCGAAAAAAAAGGTCAGTAAAATCAATTCCCTAGCTATGAATGACCCTGCTTACTGGAATATTGGAACCATAAGGCTTTCTGGATTGAAAGACTGTAAGTAGTCCAGATGCACAGCGAACTATCTAAATTAAATATGGAAATTTTATTTAACTTGAATCAATCTATTTGAAAACGCCGCGAAAAGAGTTGTATAAGTGATACATCGAGGAGCAGACTATGCAGGAGTAAAGGGGTGCGATGAGTCGAGGGGAACATGGTATAGTTAGGAAGCGTAGTGTATGAGGTTAGTCCATGGATGTCTATGGAAATGTGAAACTGCGGCATGTTCAGTAGTGTTTGAGAGTGTCACAGTCCATTGAAGGTCTGAAGATCGCACAGCGGTACTCAGGGCACAAGGGAGAACATACGAAACTCTACCGCTGAGGAGCCAACGACGATTTGGCCAATCCTTGAGCGAGCTCTGGCTTCCACGCGACTCTTCGGGACGCTTCGGCGTAGTCGACCCATTCTCTTTTTCGTTCCTTGCTCTCGAGCCAGTCGTTGTCTAGCGTGGATACTTCAAGCTCGTAGAAGTGATACGTTGTTGACGGTGAGTAGATGGTTGTGACGAAACGCGTAATATCGCCTCGAATGCCCGCTGAAATTTAAGAGCGAGAGCAGGGAATGGGATAGGACATTCATCAGGAGATGAGATGACGGATAGAGGGACAAAGGGTGAGACCTTCTTCCAAGGCTTCCCGCGAGGCCGCAGCCTCCAATCTTGCGTCAGTGGGCTCCCAGCCCCCTTTTGGTACTGGAGAAGGAGATTGTCAGCTGCAAGAGCAACGAGACGAGTTTGAACAAGATCCGAACGGAAGTTGACACGTAAGACGGACACAACTCTCGATGGAAATGAAGAGGACGGGCAAATACGTACAGACCCACAAATCTTGACGTTTCCGACTTGTAATGACAAGCACCTTGCCCGTAGTGCTTTTAATCGGGATTGCGCAACATACAACGCGAGGAACTTCGCGTCCTTTGGTGCCCATTATGGAGGATGTGCAGTGATAGAGTGCGAATGAATGAAGATGTTGAGAAGGTTTAGGAGGACTGGAAGCGTGCTCGTCCAACAATTATACGTTGGGGTCGTAGACTGGTGGTGGTATGAAAATCAGCGCACAGTCGCTGAGGCGGTGACGTTTCGGACCTGGAATGAGACTGCCGGCTTGCTGTGGAGGGCTTAAGGGCACCACGGGGATGGTCAACGTAGATTCAGAGATTTATAGTGAAACGAAAGACGACGGAACGTGGCAAGAAATGGCGTCGGAAACGGAACCCTTTTGCAAGTTTTCGAGTGAAAGTGGTCGTGTGTCTGAAATATTACGCTGTGGCCTTCATTAAGCAAAAAATGTACGAAAGCGGACCAACAGGGTTGCCACAGTGCACGCACGTTCGCCGGCATTGCCACGGCATCAAAATCCGCTAAACCCCCTAGATGAATTCTTGCGACACCCGTATTCTTCACCATAGAACCTTTCTCAATCAGGCAAGGCAGGCACATGGCAACCCTATTTTAATCGGTTCACGGCATTGGCATTACCCCGCGCTATATCGATCGTGCCAGCATGACTGAGATTCTAGCAAGTATACTCTACAAATAGACTCGACACGCACGGCCTGCGACGGGATGACTGGGCCACCAACAGATGCGGGTCTGGCATCTACTCGTTCCATCTGAAAATGGTCCCAGTAGCGTGAGAACAGTACAATGGATAGTTTTGACCGCTTACGCCACCAAGAACATGCATAAGACACCGAAAGCCATCGCAGCGAACTTCAGAAGTTTCATCAACCACCTGAATATATCAAAAGAAGGAAACTGCCATACTTCCCGCAGTGCCTGGGCTCCGCTTTTACTCTCCGCTAGCAGACTAATTCCCACAACAGATCATCAGCATTAGCATCAATAATCATCTTGCTACTCACGTAGGCAGCACAGCAACAGCTCCGATGTACAGAAATCCTCCGGCGACAAAGGGAATGACCTTTACCGCCATTAAATGACTTGGAAATCGGACTGAATTAACGTACTCACCAAGTCGGCGAATTGCACGGTGGTGCCAAGGATTCCGGAAGCGTCCTGCCTCACGCCCGCCGCTAAATCGATTGACACTGGCTCCCCGCCAGAAGCCGATAAATTATGAATCGCTATGCCCATGAATGTTCTGTTTCCGGGGGAATTGGAAATGAATCTCCAACCATTCAATATCTGCCACTTACCCAACCTAATCGAAGTCGAGCACAAAATCTAAATACCGCGAGAATATGGAAACGTACAAATGCACCAACAGCAGTCAAGAATTGCGATTGCATAGCTTGCCGCTTAGTAAATCCGCTGCGAACCAGAATGGAGTAGTCAGCAATCTCGTGGGGTATTTCATGTGCAAAACAAGCCAAGGTAGTGGTTGCACCGATGAGGGGGGAGGAATAAAAGGACGCAGCCATTCTAGTGACAGGCTTCAGCCGGAATGGCATCCACATGTGCCTGGGGACTCACGCCAGGCCATCCGTTCTATTCAAGGGGATTAGTATGGGTAATAGCACCACAACGGAAAATGTATTACATGTTATGAACAAAATCTCCAAAAAGGTTCAGATAAGCAGAGAGCTTTGAAGGGCCAGTGCCTGGTTGCACTAGATCGACTTCCTCTAATTGACTGTTTTCAGTCGCTTTATCTCCACTTCTAGACCTCAGGCCATCAGCTGACCGTGAAGTCGATACTCCAGAAGCAGTAGCTTTGTCCAATTCGCCTACAAGTGAATGGGTGTGGGTGTGATCATGCGAATGGCCGTCGGTTCCTTCATCTCCACTGAGAACTCGTAAAGACTTCTCCATGATGAAAAAAGCAGAAAAGCCGACAAAAATACCAAGCCTACCGACACGTAAAACGGAGCCGTAGGCATATGTACATCAGAATCCGCTTACCCGATCAGTATGTTTCGTTTGTCTTCCACCATGACAAAGTGAGCACCCTGATCCTGATGTTCGCCAAGGAACGCGTGGGGTACCAGGTGCAGGAAGACATCAGACAGGAGGCCACCCGTCTACATATCCAAAGATCAGACAATTCCAAATATCGGTGGCAGAGAGAGGCTAACGGCAAATGCAGTCATGGTATTGAGGGTATTTGCATCGATTTCCGCGGGAATAAATGCAAGGATGAAGTTAGGTACCCTGAAACGTTGGTGGACGCTCAGCAAACCAGGCTTCGAAATCATCGAAGGCTTTAATAGACGTACGAGCTGATGTAAAATGTTCCCAGGACTGCGAATAATGTTGACGAACGTGCCAAATGTTCTGTAACACAGTGGAAAACCAACCTGCATTCCAACCAGGACCAAAGGGAAACAACCAGGCGAACACCTGTCGTATAATTGGAGATTCATCATCTTCTACGGCGCGTTTTAGGTCGCTTAGCTTCTCTACAGCAGAACAGCCATGTATGTCTGATTCCTGGCCGTCCGAAAAATGGTACAGTCAGCAGTGCAAACGGCCTGGAAATTTAATGCGACATTCACCCGTATGACTAACTTTGACCGTTCAAGTTCAGAACAGAGAGCGGTGTGTTTAGTCAGTGCAAAACATAGCAAAAGAGTGACAAGTAGTATGATATATCTCCCCGGTGCCCCCATGTTTCGAATTCAACGAGAGTCACAGATGAATGTGGTTGTTTTGAAATATTCACATCAAGCTACCCTGCCACACCAGAAGTCATATCCGAAATCCGAACCGAGGTCCATTTCCCAGATACGACATGTATCCCTCTACAGCGGAGCAGCAGGCTCTCTCTGCGGCGGAGAAACTCATGACGACTAACATGGCGCGCTATGACCCCTCCCACGACATGTTTCATGGTACGAATGGTCCGTGGCCCCTTGCATCCTTCTCCTTGACTCCCGTGGCTATATCCATCAGTCCAACGTGTAAGAAAGACAGCTTTGTCTCTTGCGCGCGCTCTTCCACATAAAAATCCGGATCTCCTGGTCGTGGATCTTGCTGCACTCTTGCATGATGTATTGGACAAGAAATATGTCTCGATCTCTGAAGCTGCCGATCCTTATGCTTACTTCTCACCATTCTTCCAATCCTTGGCTAAGGATTGCGCATTGGATCTAATATCGGACGGTCGAGCTTCTCTGATCGCAAAAATCGTAGACAACGTATCGTGGACGACAGAGAAAAGACTGCGCGAAAATGGTAACCTTGAAGAGTGGCATACTACATGCGTAGAACTTCACTGCGTCCAGGATGCCGATCGCTTGGATGCAATTGGTGCATTTGGTGGGTCATAGGTACTACTAAGTCCGTGGCTAGGTTAGACACCGTGTTTAGGGATTATGCGTTGTGCCGCGTACAGTGCAGCAATGAACCGGCAAGTTCGAATTCTGAACAACTTTACATGTGTCTTATGTATTCTCAAGACCTTTACATGCTCCGGGTCGTGATGATACAGCCATTCAGCACTTTTATGATAAACTTCTGCATATACAAGATAGACTCAAGACAGAGCCAGGAAAAGTGATGGGTGCTCAGCGCCATCAAACGGTAAGTCTGGGTCTATTAGTATATCTAGCTCAAACGTTTGATAATTTTCATAGATGTTAACCTTTTTACAAGCGATCCAAGTAGAGTATAATGCTGAGCCGTTACTATAAGGGTCTATGGAGAATCGCGAGAACAAGGTTCTAGTTGTTGATTAGCTATCCAACTCATAACTGTGTACACTATGACAACAAAGACACCCGGTGCAGCTGTGATGCAGAGTACCGTGAAGTACGATCATCGGGAGCAATCCCCCATCTCGATAGGAAATTGGTATGACGGATCTGGGGCACCACTCACGTTTATGCTGTTTGGCGTAGTGGGTTGGTGACGTTGATCGGACTCTTGACAGCGTGAACAGGGTGAATATGAATATGTGCCTCGACCTAGAGATGAGTCGGAGACCAAGTTAAACAAAGAAAGTAGTGTCATGCAAAACATGCCGCTGATGTGTGCTCTCAATACAGGCTACATGCACGAACGTGCGACTATCCTGATTACTAAGGGAATATCCGTTAATAACTTAACCAAGAAGCTCTGCCCCTAACGGTGGGTGGATACTGGAAGAGCTAATAAAGGTTTTACATTAAACTAAACACGTTCTTTCAGCACATCTTTTCGCATGGAAACGGACATGATTGCTCAAGAAAAGGTCTCCTCTTCCTCACATTGAATTGCCAGATCACTTGCAGCTACGTCATTCGCTTGACTCAATTTCGGAGAAGGAAGGGCGGTGGCCCTCCACCCGCTCCTGAAGGCAGCCACTGCATTTATGAATCCAAAGATAGAGAGCCATATCTTGTAAAATTGAATGGGTCAGCTGGCGCCATTCCTCCTGATAGGAATACATACATCATTGGCGAAGATACCTTGGTCGAAGGACCTAGGAAGTTTAAGAAATTCACGGATTTAACACTGAAAGAATAAAACTTACCAATGGAGAGCCAGCGGTAAATTGGCGGAATTGGCAACCACCTCATTCCAAAAGGAGCCCCACTTGTTCCGCAAGTCTTCTTTATCGTCTGCTACGACCCCTTTTCCTTTTTTCAAGTTTTTCTCTTTCATAAGTAATAGTTTCCTATCCTCCATCAAGTGGGAAAACTGGAGGATGATATATGCAGCCCAGGCACGGGAAGACCACTTGGCAAGAGAACCGGCATTCAAATGGATTCGCTTTGAGGTACGTTTGAAAAGTGACATTATAGAGGGGATCGTAGCCGGAATTAAGTTATGAGAACGCAAGTAATAGAGATGTTCCAAGGGATAATACACCAGCAGAGACCATCCTTGTAAACGTTCGATAGTGAGGAGCGCGCGAGTGGGCGGTGGATTTCTTTCCATGGATACCATCCATTGCAGAACGGGAAGTATACCTGTCCAAGCATATGTTTCGTTGATCGCTTAGCCCGAAATGGCAGGAACACATACCCCAGAATCTGCCCAACATCGAAAAATCACCAATTATACCAGAAAAACTTGTGAACGACGCTGCAACACTGCTGGTCGACTCCTTCCGTATACCTATACGGTGTTGAAGCTTAGCACGCGCAAGCAAAATCGGAGCAGTGAGCTTCATTGTGTATCGGATGAGCTGAACAATATGATGAATGCTGGTACGCTTAGTATTTCAAAGTTAAGATTATTCACGGTGAATAATTTACTGAAGAGAACGCGCGTTCTATATGAGAGAGAGCATGGAAACACAAAAGAGATACGCACTCAGTTCCACTCCACGTCGACAAGAATCGGATCAAATGATTGAGAACTTCAGAAGGTGGGACAAACGCGAAAGCACCGAGAGTGACATCGCTGGTGTGTACGAGAAGGCTACCCTTGGCCAGGCGAGACATGACAGTACTCGTTGATAATTGTCAACGTTTTGCGAGCCGGATGTTGTGAGAGATTCATCATCACAATTTGATGAGCTTGTTTCACCGGGGATTCGGCTGTCTCCGAACCGGGCCTACGGCAACAAGCTCTTAGTACGTATGTACTAACCTGTTTTTACAGTCTTATAAGGAACTGAACTTGATGTCATGCGAGTTGGTAAGACTCAAATGCCACCACAACTAAAAGTTCAAAGGATCAAATTCGGCACAATGACTCGCAAGGTTAGTCTTGAAGTTTTTGGACTTTCTCTGACTTTCTTGGGGAATAGTGCACAACATGACTCTTCACAAATTGAACGAATCTTAACAATGTACAGAGGTAAGCATAATCTGATTAAGTGGACTTCAGTGGACTTCAACAATCCTTCTCTATTCGATGGATGAAAATCCGTTCATCCTCAAACGTTTCTCCCCAGTACTACATATCCCACGACAACATCTTCGTGCTCCTAGCGGGTCAATCCGTACAAAGTCTGGGAAACGTCGGAATTATCTGTTCCCTCGTAAACGGGCGTCATCCATGCGTCTCGATTACAAGTTAATCACAAAACTTCCTGATATGGCGACCCAGTGCACCATCGACAAATTCATTTAACCGCGTTCATATTGTGTTAAATTTGGACGTGGGCGGTTTACGAGAGTTACTACGATGTATATCCGAGGCATGGCCGGTATAAGTTTCGTGCTGCTCGGAAATTCTCCCTGGTCGAGATGACATTGTCGTTGGTTTTCGCTTCACTTCTTGCCTTGCTGCAAACTTCGGTCGCGCAGACAAGCACGGGCACGAGCACAAGCGCTGCTCCAACAGCGACCTCCACCGTGGCTCTAAACATGGCGGCTCATGCCGCTGGGAAGCTCTACTTTGGCACTGCTACGGACAATCCGGAGTTGACCGACACGGCCTACGTCACGATCCTGAACGACACCGCAATCTTCGGTCAGCTCACCCCTGCGAACAGTATGAAGTGGGTGCGTGCGTATTTTTTTTTTTCGGTAATTGTAATTCAATTATCTGACCGAGTATACTCTTAGGATGCGATCGAGCCCGAGCAGAATGTCTTCAACTTCACAGGCGGTGATCAAATTGTTGCTCTTGCTGAAGCAACTGGGAAGATCATGAGAGGTATATTCCGGGGCATATTTTGTGAATCCTTGTGTTCAGTCGAGTTCCTCAGGTCACAACCTCGTCTGGTACAGTCAACTTCCCGATTGGGTTATGTATGGGAACTGGACTCCGGAGACCTTGATTCCTGTCATTGAAACACATGTGTGGACCGAAGTCTCGCACTATGCAGGGAGGATGTGAGTTTTTGTTTTGGTGCTTTTTCACGACCAAACGCCAACGACACTCCTAGCTGTGAGTCGCATCTCTTTAGATGTTTTAATCTTTGTGACGTGATTCGAAGACGCGTGGGATGTCATTAACGGTAGCTTTGTAATGTTGTCTCTGCAGCATATATACTGACTATTTGTGAATTGCAGAACCCCTCAACGACAACGGAACGATGCGTGCCGACGTGTTCTACAATACCTTGAACACGTCGTACATAAGCATTGCACTACAAATGGCGCACGCAGCAGACCCTTACGCGAAATTGTACATCAACGAATACAACCTCGAATACACTGGTGAGTTCACTTGACTGTCCCTTGTCATAGTTTGTGATGGCGCGGTTGGCCAGGCCCAAAGATCGACGCCATGGTCCAACTCGTCGAAGACCTCTTAGCGGCTGGCGTTCCCATCCACGGTATTGGTTTTGAATGTCACTACATCCTCGGTGAAGTTTCTGCAAGTGAGCTACAGACAAATATGGAAAGAATTACTGCCCTCGGCCTTGAGGTTGCCGTAACGGAACTGGATGACCGAATCGAGCTCCCTGCCACCGACGCCGACCTGGAACAGCAAAAGGCAGATTACATGGCCATCGTCGAAACTTGCATGGCCGTTCCCGGATGTGTTGGCGTTACCATTTGGGATTACACCGACAAAGTGGGTCATGGTGTGAAACGAGCCATTGCTCAAACTGATTACTCGTGTTGTAGTATTCTTGGATTCCATCCTCCTTTCCTGGCTATGGCGAAGCTTGCCCATGGGATGCAGTATGTTATATTACATGCGTGCTTCGATAACATCTAAGTTCTACTTCTTTAGAATTTGGTCCGCAAACCAGCTTATGATGGTATCGCAATGGGTTTTTTGAACTACACCGCGTGACAGAACATGTGTCATCTGTTACCTTCGTATCTTACATGGTTATTCGTACACACGGACTGACGATACTCTTGATCCAAAGAATACACTTTCATGCATAGTGCGCTTCATTCCTGCCTTTCGTCGTCGATCCAAACGCTCACTTTCTCGTCGTAAAAAGCCAACATGCCTACAATCCTGAAACACTCGGCGTTAGGTGTGCGATAGTACCACACGATGTCCTTGTGAACATTGCCATCGGGCAGCTTCACATCAAAGTAATTGGCCCACCCCTATTCTGGAGTCAGTAAATGCGACGGCTATGCTCAAAGGGACGGACCTTGTATGGGCAAAGTGAGGTCGTATCGGAAGGTATTAACATGTTCAGCTGGGTGTCGGCGACCGGAATGTAAGTCCTCCTACGCAGGCCAGTTTCGTACAAAAAGTACGCCCTGCGTGTATTTGCCACTTCAACGCCGTCGACTTCGATGCGAACGTGCCTCGAGGTGGGGAGGACGTCGACGCGCTATACAAGCAATTATCAAACTAGCTGGGAGTCACAGAGCGCTGGAGACGCACCTTGTATGGGTCCTTCGGGTGCCCGTAGATTCTCTCATCCTCTTCGAACCAAGCATCGGCGGATGCAAACTGGATTTTGAAGAGGCCCGCGAGCTGTTTATATTCACCTTTGCCAGTGAATTCTATCACGGCTTCTTTGGTTACATGATCACCGACCACTAGGTCGTAGACTTTGGTACCTTCTTCTGGCTGGGCTTGGTCAGACCCGCGTAACAAGGAAGATGGTAGTTCTGACTGAGAGAAAAAATAAAGAGGATAGAATGGGTGCTCCCAACTAACGGATAGGGGGTGAGGAGCTGTTAGGGGCTAATGGAACTTGGCGTACACCAGTTTGGGCTTGTAGCTATCAATGACGATCTTGCCGCCAAACAAGACTCTTATCCTTTTATTTGAGTCTTCGATGTGAGGAACTTTGAAAGGTGGTTTGTCTGTCATGATAGGAGATACTTAAGATTGCGCAAGAGTAAAAGGGGCGAAGATATGGGTCACTTTTAATCAGCATGCACAAATTGGGTAGTGCGCATGTATTTGACTTAGATAGCACGCACATTTTGGTACATGTATCTGAACCTAGAACAAAAATGTGAACAACATTAAAAACTCTATTACTCCTCATGATCACCGGGTTCATAACAGACACAAGGCAGTTCTAGTGTATGTAGAAAAGTTTGTATATGTGATTACAGGTTATAGATACATGATAACTGTACTGGACCTCCTCCTAGTACCTTGTTGGGACCACTAGACGGCTTGGAGTGCTGTCCAGCACAGTCTGGGTCTAAGGGCTGGTTTGCTGATGCTCCGGTACGAGGAAGACCAGGAGGACATTGCAGCTGTATTCGTCATGATGGGTACACTGTGAGGCTAGTATAGTGTACATAGATTTTTCCTTTGCCTACGCGTACCACAACCTAATTTCCTACGAACAATATGTTTTTGCGCGTATTGCTGTCCTCTCGAGTGTGCGCTATTCTCTCAAATGCGCATGCTATTCCAAGCTTCCAGTTGTGCACGCTACCCTCAAAAATGTATGCGCTACCTCCAAAAATGTGTGCGCTACCCCCCAAAATATGCGCTGATTGTTTGACCGCCATACAAAGACATCATATCAACAACTTGTGAACAGATCATAATAAACATATTTTCGACTGTACGTAACTCATTCCTCATCCGAGTCATCGTCTGCTTCTTCAAGCCACTTCAAAAAAGGCTCGCTGGCCTTCCTGACCTTCTTACTCGTCTCTTTGTCCACGTACTTCTTGCTGACGTGAGTTCCCCACTGTGTAACAACCTCCTCGTCCAGGATATCGCTCTGGTACAACGCCATGAGGATCTTCGGAACAGTAGGGATTAGTTCGGGGTACGTCAACCCGACCAACCGCTCAATGCCTCCGAGCAAAGACTTCTGATGCTTTTCCGAAGTGATCATCTGCATAAAGCCGAGTTAGCGTGTTAAAAAGACGGAGAAGTGCAACATACTTTCGCCAGTAGCGCGTTGTAAGTGCTAATTTCCTGTACAACGTCCTTGGTGAACAGCGCTTGCACAAGGACTAGGAGAGTTTTGTGCTTCTTCTCCACACCAAGCTCCTCGGCCTTCTTGTAAATCTGCACAGAACCAACATCTTCGTCTTCTCTGTTCTCCTCGACCCAGTGGCCGAACTGAGCATAGGGACTATCTGCGTCTTCCTCACTCCCATCGTCGTCCCCGCCACCGCTGAGGGACAGATTGCCCATCTGGCCACCAAGAGCTTTCATCCGTGCCTGAACGGCTTCAGGAGAGGTATCTGCAGACCAGTCATCCGCAGTAAGTGCAGTTTCCTTGGTCAAATCAGCGGCTTCGGCCTTGATTTTCCTTGTCAGCTCGTCATCGCTGTCTGCGCCCGGAGGACCATCGTCTGGAGCTTCTCCAGGAACCGGTGGCGCAGCAGCGTGAACCCCGTTGCCGTTGGTGGTCGCGGCATTAGCTTCACCTTTGCCCTTCTTGCTCTTTTTTGGGTTCTTGGGAGGGTTCTTGAGAATGAAGGTGACGAGCTTGTGTCTCATGTCGATGCCTGTCCTTTCACCGCAGGCCTTGCAGTCGCGGATGATATCCTCGTTGCGACCGTTCTTGAGTATGACGAGGTCAGTCTCGGGATTCTTGCAGGAACGACACAAGACGAATTTGTCGATAAAACTATCAAGGAGTTCGCGGAGCCTAGTAGCATCATGAGCGCCGTTGACGATATATCGATCATTCTTTTCATCGAACGGAGTCTGTGCACCAAGTTCGCAGCCGAAGAATTTGGTGATGTAGGCGGGAGGACGGGATAGGGCGCGAGCGACGTCAGACATGTTGGGAATGACAGTCTTGATACCATTGCCTTTTCCCTCGATTTTTGTGAGGAGCAAAGGCATGCGATAGCGGTAAAATTTGTCATCAACGTCGCGGCGGATATTGACAATACCTGCGTTAGCCATACTGGATGATGATGTTTAAGGCTGTAACTAGTCAGGTATGAGAGACAAAGCGAATGCAATGAGGATACCCGGGACGGACGTTACTCGTGGACTTTAACCAAGACTGACAATGATGCGATGGTTTATTGAGGGGAGGTCGAAGCATGAAATTGGCTCTTCTGAATTCGCCTCTGCGGAGACAGAAGATAGATAAATTGTGACTGGCCGAGGAAGAAATCGTGGGCTAGCGTAGAACTTGGTTGAAGGAAGTTATGGATTTGGGGTGCCTGGAGGTTGCGAGCAGCGCTCAAGTGTAACCCTGTGTTTATTTGTACATCGCCGCCGGCCGAGATCACATAATAAGTCACCAAGTATAGCATGGTAAACCACGGGAAATTCCGCAATTTCCTGCACGCGAAATTTAGAGCTATGCTGCGCGACATCATTCCACGGGTATTTTTACGACCTCGAGACAACAGCGTAATCTACGAACTACGATAGGTACTAGTCAGTCGTGCTAGCTGAAATGCAAGCAGTGCGGACAGCTCGGCGATGCTGGGGTGCAACGGGACGCGCGATAACGCGAAAACACGATGACGGCAACGCTAGGATACATACCCGAAACTCTTCCCGAACAGTCGTCATCACTGAGCATAAACCTGAATATGAGCTGGCCGTGGTCCTCTGGTGCATGAGGCGAGCCAAACTTGATGGAGGCGATGAACTCGAATGCGATGATGCTGACCATCATGACGGATAATGCGAGAAGAATGTACTGTGAAAACAAACATTGAAGTGAATTCCGATCATCCACCATGCCAATAAGGGATAGGTTTCGAAGGCACGTCTTCTGAGCAGCGAGGTTGCAGAATGAAGGGAAAGATGTGCGTCGATACCGCCGGGAGCCACTTCGCTATTCGGATCAACAACAGAAGGGCCGTAGTTGACGTAACTGGTCTGTAACCCATGTAGCCAGCACGGTTGTTCCAGCGCATTACAACATACTTTCGAAGTACTAGTCAGGACGTGAGTCATTTGTGATTGCGCGGGCTGCGCATTCGGGTCCGTTGTATTCGCAGAGGTGAGCTGGACCCACGGGCTGACCGAACCAGAAACCCCATTGCAGAGGGTGCTAACCTACAAGGATACTAAGCAATAGAGCGACGGATAAGGGAAGTGACATACTCGAACTGGGAACAAGTTGGTAGCATCTTCACTGCCATTGTCTTTACGCTAACAACCCTCTGGTATGTTGCCGCAACCTGCGTGAGGTCAAATACCTCGCCGCGAATTGAGGTGTAGACGTTGTTCGGCGAATTTGTATAAGAGCGCGATGAAAGCTCCGACATACTGAAGACATGTTCGGTGGACAAGTGACGAGCCCAAGAACGGCGATAACAAAAACTGCGCAAGCGCAAATGAACCAAATCGTGATGTTGAGAGCGAGTTTCTCCCTCCGTGCTTGACGGTCATCCTGGCGCTTCATTCGGCCAAACCATTCCAGAGAAGTCGACGGAATCCACCGGGTTAGAATCCAGTACAGCAAGGCCCAGCGTCGCGTGCCGACGTTTCCTTGACAACCTCCGTCATCTCATTTCTCTAGTAAGAGCTTCTTTTGCCATCAATCCTTCCCTCTCAGCATTTTGGAACCCATTTCTGGAAGGCACATACGACCCAGAATCGTAGTTAGAGTTGGTTTCCTCCCGATTAGATGTCAGCCGGGTGCGGTTGTCGAAATCCTCCGAGCGGAACGATTTACGGTTGTCGAATTCGTCATCGTAGAGATCACGTTGAAGCGGGGAAGCGTTGGATACAAGAGGCACGTGCGCCTGGGAGGAAGTTAGGTTAAACGGATCCGCATATTCGTCTTAAGGAAGCCCTGGGGATGTGTAGGGAGTATACGGATCACCAATTGAACGAACATCGATGTCAACTTCAGCCTCTGCATCACGGAGGCGGTTTCGCTTTTGCTCTTCCACGTCCAAGGCACAAATACGGTCTTCGAGAGAATGAAAGGCGAGTTGGGAGAGGAAGACCTACATAATGGATCAGACGACGTTGAGAAACTCGTAGTTAGCGATACATTGAACTCACCCTGTATTGTCCTAGGACAATGTCAGTTTCCAGCAAGACCAGTGCAAGTCTTGTCTGCTCGACCTTCTACTTCGCCGAGCCATCCAAAACGTCAAGCTTTGTCATCGGTTCCTAATACCAAGAGCAAAAATCCTCCGGGGTTAGCCCAATCTTGAGTACATTCACGTTCCTCTTGGAAACCTCAGTCAATCCAAGGCTCTGAATCTGGCCCTTTACGCTCTTTTGCCCTCCAGCTGATTGGGCAATTGTGAATCGTCAGGTTCCACACAGAAGACGAACCAGCTCTGCGTGTCGGATAGGGTTTCGAACAGAGTATCCAAGGCAGATCTGAACTCGCCGGCTACGCACGGCGTTACATTCGAGGAATCTTCTTCCTCGCGGTCTTGCTCTTCAACAGCTGTGTCGTCCTCACGAAGTGTTGGCATCCACTTGACTGTGCCCTTGCGAACATGGCGCACATAGGCTTTACAGGCTATTGCACAGAAGTGATGGTATCCTCATTCTTGGGATGAGCTTGGGTGGCAATGACTTTCCTAGAGAATAAACCCTTGATAAAAGGATAACAGATCCTGCCGCCTTCGGACCATCAGCAAGACCACCACCGGAACCACGGAGAAGCAACGCAAAGTAAGGGTTAAGTGAATCAAGATTTCACTCGAGGAAACCTTCAAAGGAATATGTAACGAGGCCGTTGAAATGGTTAACAGTGAAGGTGGGGAAACCTGACCGGCCGATCACCCCAACTTTGAAGGACGAATGATCGCCCCAGCGCTTGCCAAAAGTCCTCACCATTACTTGGTTAGTCTTCTTGTGCGAACGGCGGGCCTGGTCATTCATGATATGGATGAGACCTCCAAGCTTGCTTTGAAGAAGCCGGACGCATTCCGTATTGTAAAAATAGGGGATGGAGGGAATAAAATGAGAAATGCCTTCTGTTTGATACTCGCCGACATGAGATTCGAAGGCACAGCGATTAAGTCAAAGACAACATCAGAAGGACGCATTCATACGAAACTTGACCGACAAAAGACTGTTTGATGATAGTGACGATGCGGCTTCCGACGACGACCCCATCTGAGCCGACTTGAACAATCGACTCAAAGTGGGCGTGAGTGGCGACACTGAGGCCGATAGCAAGAAGGACGGTTGCGCGTTCGCGTATGCGGGAAATGATGTCCGGGAGCTCCAAGCTTATGGTGCCCTGCGTGGAAGGACCTATCTGCAAGCTTTATATGAGAATAATTCACGGAGATGCCTGTGGTTTTACTCACTCGCGAGACAACATAGCTGAAGTATCTGCGATCGATGTAAGATCAGTGAGATCAGTGAGTGAGCACTGAGGTAGATGGGGCTGCCAACAAGGCATAGGAAAGTCTAATGACACGTCAGCGGTGCATACAAATGTCAGACACAAGTTCTCACCTAGCATCCGCGCACCTTCCCTGGAACGTAGACACCTCCTTGGGCGGAAGATTGACTAAGATGAACTCATTGACGCCTGAATCCCGTGCATCTTCCATGGCCTTGGTTTCTCCATACACCAGGTTTATAGTAACCTGAATTAATCGCATCGCATCAGCACAGTGCGGCGCCAATGAAACCGATGGCACGCACCTATCGGAATCACGGGTGTGGTCAGCCCTTTGTCCTAGGCCCCCTTGACCTGCGCTAGGATCAGCGCATAATCAACACCGTTTTGAAGTGCGACTTGTCGGGCTTGTCAGAGCGAGCGCACTATAAAAAAAGGCACACACCATATTGGTCTCGCTAGCCATCCTCCAATCACAGCGCTGGAGAGGTCCTAAATCCTGCTAGTCTTGAAGGGCCAATGATCACGACATGATTGTTGGAAGCGAGCAACTGAGTTCCGTCACACGCTCTTGTCCCCTCATTGCGTCTTGACTTACTTCATTTTCGCTGCCAGGTTCATGATGGTGCCTCCAGGGCTGGCTTTTATTGCGCGTGCTCTCGGGCGTATCTTCACATACTGCCTCGTTGGCACCATCCTCTGGCGTCTTTTATCACTCTGCAGAATATCAACGTCACCATGGTGGTTGGTAGCCGGACTCATTGCAGTCGTACCCTTGGAACTTGCGTTCAAGGTCCTCGCCCACCGCTACGAGGCGGCCGCCATGGGCGCTCGCTCCATGCATGTCCTCCGAGGCCAAATGATCGGTAACATCGATTTGATGTTTCGGTTGGTGGAATCCATGAGGTCTGGTTATCCTGGTGAGAGCTGCATCGACAATCTCTTTCTGAGAGAAATCAAATTTGCGTGGACAGGGGACGGCATAATAGATGCGGTCGCCGCGGTTGGCAATTGCTTTAATTTCCGTGTTATGTTCGGTGATATTCTATTCACTTGTGAACCACATCACATTAAGGTGCAGCGCCCGCCGCTAGACTTGCTAGGCTGGCTAACGCTTCTGCAGGCTATTCTGGCAACGGAGTTTGAGAACTTTATCAAAGGTAGATGGTCATGATATTATATTCGTTTTGAACTATGACACCTCATCATTAGGGGACAACTTTAGAGCTACGATGCTCAGTGTGCTGGGCACAGGTGTCTTCAACTCTGACGGTAAGCAGTATCCATAGGGCTATCTCCTGTCTGCGAATTTACTCAATCTTACAGCCGATATGTGGAGATTTCATCGTTCCATGACTCGTCCTTTCTTTACTCGAGATCGGATCGATCACTTTAATATCTTTGACCGCCATGCGGAATATTTGATCACTCAGATGAAATGTCGTCTTCGCGCTGGATACCCGGTGGATTTCCAGGTGTGTGAAACTTCGTATGTCTATTTCGCTCTCGACACGCGTTCAACGTCCTTAGGATGCGATTTCACGTTTCACGCTCGATTCTGCAACCGAGTTCCTCTTTGGGAAATGTGTATACAGCCTCTCCACCGGCCTTGTATATCCTTACAATGTGACTCCAGCCGGGAACTCGGTTGATGAACCTACCGTCGCCAACGACTTTGCTCGTGCATTTTCCAAGGCTCAATACATAGCTTCACAACGAGTTCGCAAAAGTTGGTTATGGCCTCTATTTGAAATTTTTCGAGACAAGACTGTAGAGCCAATGAAGATCGTGAATGCCTATATCGAGCCCATTTTACAGGATGCCATAGAGAATGTTAAGGTGGTCACTCAGGCTCCTCACAAGGAGAAGACAACGTCTGAGCCTTCCGACGACGATACGCTTCTCGATCACCTAGTTCGTATCACGACTGGTAGGAGTAATCAAACTTGCACTGTTACGTTCTCAACAGTTTCTGTAGATCCCGAGACTCTCAAGGATGAGATCTTAAATATCATGATCGCTGGCCGTGATACGGTATGTGGAAATTATACTGTAATACAATCATGATTTGATTGACTGTGACAAGACTGCAGGAACACTGACATTTATTGTCTATCTTTTGTCGACGCATCCTCAGGCGCTTGCTCGTCTTAGGGAGGAAATCAACACTAAGATAGGGCCTAGCGGTCGACCTACATATGAAGCTATTCGTGACATGAAGTACCTTCGTGCAGTCATAAATGGTAAGTTCCTTCTATCGTCGAGTTGATTGGACACATATTGCCATCGCAGAGACGCTCAGACTGTTCCCGGCCGTGTAAGTAAATGTGTTATGACCTGTTGTAAGATACTCATTTTTACGGTAGACCATTCAATATTCGGTGAGCAAGGAACGCATTTGATGGACAAGAACTAAACATGAGTAGTGAGAGCATCAAAGCCACAACCCTACCTTCTTCTGATTCATCGGAAAAACCATATTATGTTCCAGCAAAAACTCAGTACGTAACTATCCCGCGTCAGATTATGCAAAGTAGCAATCTCTGCAGGGTATCATACTCTGTGTTTATTATGCATCGCCGAAAAGATCTGTGGGGTCCGGATGGTAAGCCTCCAATTGCAATCACCTTTACCGTCTTGATCTCATCCGCGCCGTGCAGCCGAAGAATTTGATCCTGATCGCTTCCTCGATGATCGGCTGCACAAATATCTCACTCCACAACCATTCATCTTCCTCCCGTTTAATGCCGGTCCCCGCATCTGTCTCGGTCAACAGGTAGGTTGTCACATGCACATCCCTCTTCTCGTTCATTTTGATGCCATTGACCACCTGTTCCAGTTTGCGTACAATGAAATATCTTTCGTCCTCATTCGGCTCTTGCAGCAGTTTGATTCGATAGCCTTAGCACCTGATGCACAAGCGCCTGATTCACTTCCTCCCCCTGCCTGGGCAAAAGCAGAAGGCCGAAAGGCAACAGAAAAGATTTTCCCGAAGAGCCATCTTACCATGTATATTCATGTAAGTCCCCGGTCTATTTACCAGATTTCATTCACTGTCATTGGCACAGGGCGGGTTGTGGGTGAGGATGACTGAAGTCGACAATGGGGCTGTCTGAGAGCGAAATTTCCGGTGATGCCATATCCGATCCTGCACTGATCGACTACTGTCTCATCCTATCACATGTTCATATTGCCTAGTTATATATCACCTACAGACATTTGCTTTTCAAGCTTTCATCCGGTTTCTGTTTTCATACCGTTCCTTGTACCAATTTCAGTATATACCAGCTGACTATAGTACTCACTGGGGATACACGATACGTGCGATAAAAAAATATGCTATAAATCGATGTCCATAACTAACGAAAAATTTCGTTATCCTCGGGGATGCCACTAAAGCTTATGTTTTCTCTTAGATGCTTCGTCTCCAGTTGCAAGTCATTCAGGTTTACCCGCCAGAAGATTTTCAACGGCAGCATCGATCGCCTGAGGCGTCGTCGTCGACGCCCAACGATTCACTACATTCCCGTTCTGATCGATCAAAAACTTTTCAAAGTTCCACTACACATTTCTCGCTCGTTAGAACGATAAGCGTGCCTGATGGTATGGAGAGCTACAAACCTTGATTCGACTCAAACCCAGGATACCAGACTTTTCGTTCTTGAGCCACTCGTAGACATCGTTGGTGTTGTCCCCGTTGACGTCGGATTTCTTCATGAGTGGAAAGGTAACACCGTGGTTGAGCTGGCAGAAGGATGCAATGGCTGCATCATCGTTGGGCTCCTGACCACCAAACTAGACCCCCGCAAAGCTTAGTATAAGACGATTCGAGCGAGTCGTGTTCAAACCGCTCACTTGGTTGCAAGGGAATCCGAGAATTACAAATCCTCGATCCTTGTACTTGTCATGCAGCGCTTGCAAACCTACATGCGAGAGAGCCCGTCGTTATCGTCGTGCGGGAAAGTAACGGAGAATGCTCCTACCCTTGTACTGAGGAGTGAAACCGCTACGATCGTATTGTCAGCATGGATCGCTCTTTCCCCTTCGAGAAGCAAAGTCGACGTACCATTGCGATGCAACGTTGACGATGAGGACGACCTTGCCCCTCAATTGCTCGAAATCATAGGTGTTTCCACCTGGAAGCTCTGCTTTGAGGTCGTAAAACGTAGTGGACGACGACATGGTTTGCCTTGATGCGGTTGAGTGAAACGGTCGCAAGCGTCGTGGTACGATGGCAACAAAGCTTGCTTGTGAATTTCTCCGGCCCGGTGATACGGAGCTATATGGGAATGTACCAAGATGAGCGAGAAGTGCCAATCGCCGTGAAGGATCTTGAAGGCAAGTAGTAGCTAATCTGGAGACGGTGGCGAAACGCTGCATGTTCATTCTGATATGAATACTATTTATAACACTACTTCGGCACAAAAGTGTCTGCATCACTTGGTTCGACCGTCGTCACAGAGATGCTTCAAGTTTCAGCTCACTCGTAAGATGTCAGGCTGTGAACTGTCAGAGCATTCAAGTGCATGGATGAACAGGCTCCTTTGATATTGCCATCGAGCATTTTTTGAAGAAAAGAATCAAAGACACCCAGAGTCCTAGAATAAAACTATGGACTCCCTAGCCACTCCTTCACCGGTCACCAGAAGGTTATCCTAGAGAGCATCAACACGAAAGGATGGTCAGAAAGTGGACCCTCGGGATACACGAAAGAACGGACAGCACAGACAGAGCCCAGGCATGCATTGCCAATCCATCCGGGTTCCCAGTGCACAATGCCTAACGCCTTGTCACCATACTTGAGGTTGATGTTGTTAAGAGAGGTGGAAATGGCCTCCGCCCATAGAATCTGTCCAGTAGTATTGACAGGAATGTTTGGTTCACTAAGCAGCGTTGCGGTCGTGTCGCACTCTACGGGCCAATTAGTTTCAACGATCATGATATCCTACAAATTTTCAGTTATTTTTGCGGAAAATGTCGTGTCACTAGCCTTGTCATACGTAGAGACAACATAATCCATCGAGGAATCTAGGTTTGAAAATGTTGCGTTGGTCCCATAATATGGATAGAAAGAGAAACCCATAACGTCGACATCCGACGGGCTGAGGTGATCATCCGGGTGTCCTTCGGTCTCGCTAGTGCTGAATATGCCAGCATAAAAGGAGGATATATCGGTTTGATCCCATCCATTTGCCAAATGTATGACAGTTTTCGTTGATGGGGATGCTGCACGCACGGCGGTTGCACCAGCATGAAGGAGTCGGGATGCCCCCGTGAAACCGTTGGTAGAGATTCGACCGATTGGCCAGAGAAGCCCATCATTAACTTCGTTTCCGAGCTGCGGACATGCGCTGTTAACGAGTCACGGTTACTGTAGAAACGACGGAACCTGGATGAATTGAATGGAGGTACCTTGTGCGTTGAATTTTTGCACAAGGTTGTAAGTATAGCTAGAGGACTTTACATGATCGGAAAATCTACTGTGTAAGAGACGTACTTCTGAACTTGAGATACAAGTGTGTCGAGATCGGTTGGCCAACTGGAAGGAATAGCTTGATGTCCGGCGTCGGCCCCTGTGTCCAAGCAATCAGTTTGCCGGGTAGTCACTAATCATCAAAAGAATATTACAAGTGTCATCATAATGAAGATCGACCAAAAGGTCCATGCCGGCAGCTTGGGTCCTTTTCGCAAGCTCAAGGCCGTAAGTTATGTTGTATGTTCCGCTGGTCCAGATACGCATCCGAGCAAGGTTAACCCCATGGTTATAGATAATGTTTTCGAATGGCTGAGGCGCAGCATCCACGGATGTGGTATACTGAATATCGGTAGTTAACTCCAGGTAAGGCAGGGATGAGAAGTCTGCACCAGAATACCGAAGGGCAGAAACGAGACTGAGCTCAAAGAAAACAAAGGTAATCACAGAACCATACATATGCATATGATGGAGTCCCAGGTGCATGACTTTATTATTTGGAGATAGTCCCTTTAAATATGCATCGGATATGCCTGAGATTCTCGCGAGGATCGGCCAATGAGAGTTATTAATCACCTACTTGCCATTATCACTTACTAGGAACAGAACGTCACGACGTAAAATACGCGCTCACCACAATAAATCATTTTCACTGTGACAATGACTCGCTTAACGCACGATTGATTTCCCATGCTGCAGAGTCATGCCCACGACAGCCTCAACTTAGCTGTGACATCTAGTTGTAAGAGTGGTTAAATCAGCTAAGAAAATCCATTTTCGACGTTAAGCAGGATGATTTCAAGTATAGGTACATAGAAATGATTGTCTCCGAAAGTTTCCGAGAGATGAAACGGCACGCTAGAAATGGTGTAACGAGTAGTCATAGTAGTGAGGGATCTTACTCCAAGTCACAGTTGATCAACGTTGATTTGGAGACGGTTGCGAGGCGCTGCATAGAGCTTACAATATTGGTGATTGACACGAGGGTGTGATCCACGTTGTCTCACAGAAAGTATCGATAATTCTCCCCGACGAAAACCGAATACTTGAAATCGAAGCTATATGTCCGAGAACAATGTCATTGACTGCCTGGCCAGTCCTTCATTAGTCGCCAGAAGGCTATCCTAAAGTCCAAGCAGAAACGGGTGGTTAGACGAGCTCCAGAGAGATGAAAGAACAGACGATATAGGCAGAACAAAGATCTGCGTTGCCCATCAGCCGAGTTCCCAGTACGCCCTGTCACCATAGTCAAGATTGGCATTGCTGAGAACGTCATAAATATCCTCGATTCATATAATCTACCCCTCGATATCGACAGGCATGGCTGGTTTATTGAGCGGAGTTGCCGATGTATTACACACCGTAGGCCAATCAGTTTCAATGATCATGATGCCCTACAAAGTACCATGACCGCCAGCCTTGTTGTATGCAGATACAACATGATTCATCGAATAATCTGGGTTCGAAAGGGTAGCACTTGTCCCATAAAACGGGTAGAAGAAAAGTCCATCACATCGGCATCCGACTGTACTAAACTACCGGTTTCGTTGACATCGAAAATCCCGGTATAGAAGTACGAAATGTCAGCTTGATTCCATCCATTGGCCGAGTGGATGATTCTTCATAGCCGGAGAGGCAGTGCGGATTGCGAGTACGCAGACATGAAGAAGTCGATGACATTGTAAGTGTAGCTGGAGATGTCAGCTCATCAGCTGATCACGAGGAAAAATGGTGTCACAGACAAACATGTACACTTGAGAAACATGTTCTTCAAGATCTGTAGGTTAACCGGAAGGGATTGCTTGGTGCCTAGCGTCAGCCTCTGCAACTTATAGTAGTTAGTCTCTGGCTGTGATTGACTAAAGAAAGTTACAAGTGTCCTCATAGTACGGATTGAGCAAAAGGTCGATTCCTGCTGCTTTGGCCCTTTTAGCATCATAAATCAAGTTGTCCGAATACGGATGTTAGCAAGGTTAAACCCATTGTCACCAAGAATAATCTCAAATAGCTGAGATGTAGCAGACGGTGATACGGTCACTATTGAATGTCAGTTAGTAGAAGCAAGTATGAAAAGTCAGCTCCATGAAACGGAAGAGCAAAGACGAGACTGAGCGCAAAGGCCAAGAAGAGATTCGCCAAGCGATCAGAGTTTCGGGTGCGTACTTTCATCGTTTGGAGATCATCGGCGCATCTGGCATATGGGAACTTCCTGCGAGGCTGATTGCTGAGAGCAAGCTGCCGAAGTATAACGATCGGTGCACCGTTGGTCTCTTCGCAAATCCAAAACTCCGCTCCAATTCCGAACCTCATTCGCAACTTTCACGACGTGCCCGCATGGTGAGTTTGTTTCAATGTCTTATTCTTCATGATGATATCTTGTTATGTATCACCCAACTCTGAGCCCTTGGCGGTGGTGAAAATAATACAAAAAAACTAAGAACAGCCATCTGATTCACAGTTTTCTGCACTCCCAGCCTGGCTTCTTTTACATACTAACTTCTTGCTATCTCAGCGGGCAGTTAAGCATAGTTGACAATCCAAGACGGTCGATCTCTACTTTGCAGCCAGTTTGCTTAATCTAGCCTCTCTTTCACGCTGTACCAAAAAAAAAAAAGAATTAGCCCTGTACATGCACGCAGCATGCATTGACAAACCTCATCCGTTGCTTTAACAACTCGTAGTCTCTCTACCTCGCGCCCACATTCAGCAATGCGCATTTCCGCGTCCTTCACGGCGTCCCTTGCTGAGTCTAATCGTTCTTGCTGAGCCTGGACTTCACCCTCTTTTCCCTCCCACCGCGCACGCTCCTCCATGCAGCGTGCTTCTGTACGGGCACGCAGTTCAGCTGCGCGTGCCTTTTCTTCATGAAACCTATTTTCGGCCTTTTGAGCAGCGGAGAGTGCTTTTGCATATGACTCCTCCGCTCTTGTTTCCCGTTTCATCGCTTCTTTGTGAAGGCCTTGAAGTGCAGAGAGCTTCTTTAGAGCCGAGTCTAATGCCAGCCTTTCGGTTGTTGACTCCGTCCTGAGCATCCTCGAAAGCTTCTTCGTGTCCCTTCCTGTCTTTTTGTGTCAGCATCACCCGTAAATGCCGGATTGGAAAACTCAACTCTCTTCTCTTGCGATCCGATCCTTTTGTTTCTGACTTAAAGATCGCTCAGCTTCAGCGCTTCTAGCAAAAAGGCTTTCGTCAACGTCAGGCTCGGCGTTCGGCCCCACAAGTGGTGCACCGTTCGCAAATGCAGAAGTCGCTCCAATGGTGCGCGTACTTCTCGCTGTACGAGTGGACTCCCTTCGTGCTAACGTGCTACTCCTTTTCATACTCGTAGAAGCGGTCTGTTTCTCTTGACCACCGTCGTCCTCGATGGGGAGGGAATCGAGTGAAAGAGTCTTCTCTCCAGCTTCTTCATTTGTGCGCCTCAAAGGTGAATCTTTCTCTTCTGTCATGTTGCCTGTGTTTTGGCAAGCTGCAAAACCCGTATAAATGAGAGTCGTTCCTTTTTGCGCTTAATCTTACCCCCGGCACGAGGCTCAGTGGAACTGATTGTATTTCTCCCAGTGGCGTCGTCTGCAGGCGAAAAAGATTGCGTATCCAGAGCGTCGTAGTAACGAGTTTGAAGACTAGTCGCGGAGGAAGTTGGGGTTGGAGACATTCCACAGAGGGGGGGAACATAGCATGTTACATAAATAGTAATTCCGACTTGGTTGATCAACGACGTCATTGTCCAACCCTCTAGTCCCTACAAATTCCCGTCAAACTCACGAGTATCCATCACCAATAACTCGTCTTCCTGTTCGGCGTACAATGCCTTGACCACCTCCTGTTCCTTCCAACCTCCTCCCTTAACGGGTTCTAGACTGTATTCTATCGACAACGCAGAAAGCGCTCCTCCGTACGCATGCGAGATCCCTGAGCAACAGTAGTTAGAATTTGCTCGTTTCGATGACCCAACGGAACGGACCTGTGTCGATGATGAGCACCTTGCCTCCGCAGCGTGCCACGATGCTTTGCAAGTTGGGCGTGTGCCCCATCACCATTCGACGTGTGCCAGTCTTCTGCAAGACCTGGTCTACCTGCGCACAAATTTTGGACTCTTCTCCTTCAGCCCACCCGCGGTACCACAGAGGACCATCACTGCTATAAAGACGTGCCTCTTCACGCGTAGTCCCTGCAGGCAACCCGGGGTATGCATGGGGCGGATGAGGGGGAGGCTGTGGTGAACGAGTTCTCAGTCTGTGAAGAAGTGATGCAGAAATATTATTGATGGCACTTGGGAATGGCTGGAGGTTCGGGTATGTTGGCGCTAGCCCTCCATGCACGAAAGAGAATGCCGCGTGAGAGAGGGGACCAGCATTTGCTTGCGCAAAGGCACTGCCCTTCTCTGGCGGGTACTCGGTGTTGGGGGGTCCAAGGAGGCTATGGAGAGGAAGTCGTGCAGCTGTCGTGTAATTAGATGCCCAGGTATTAGCCAACCATCCAGTCGTAACGGCCTTTTGACGTGAGCTGATAGACCCGAAGGTTTCGATTTCAGAAGGGTAAACGTATCTGTTCAAGTGTGTCGTCACGAGAAATGTGAAAGAAATGTCAAATTATTTACCTCCAGTCACCTGAAGGTACTTGTCAGCGTTTGTTTCATGCATCTCAGGACCCGGCCACTCACCAATGGCGTTCATCCACTCATGATTTCCTAGAAGGCTAACTACTTCACCTCCCATGCCATGTGCCTGTTCTCTAAGCTCGTCCATCCATTCGAATAAGTCGATGGTATCGTCACCTCTATGAAAAATGTTAGTCAAGTCGGGGAAGATTGCTGGGGTACAGACCTGTCTATGATATCACCCGTCTGAACTAAAATGTCAACATTTCCACTCCAATTACCCTCCTCGTCTACAACACCAGCCATTTGAAGCACACGTCCTGCATTATAGAGGTCACCGTGTATATCGCCGACAGCAATAATTCGCCTAGAAAAGCGAGGGCGTGGTTCGTCGATGATAACTTCCCAATCATCGATGCCTATTACGTCTTGGTTTGGCTGTTGGCTCGACAGAGAAATTTGCTGGTTTGCAAAGGGGGAATATATGGTTGCTTGCACATAATTTACGAGCGTTGAAAGAATAACTGAGAGTCCGAGGCCTGAGCCGAGGTGTGGTGCAGGCCCTAGAGGAGAAACGTAAGACTGGGCAAAGTAGGCGAGCGAGAGGACCAGAAATGAAAGGGCGACGATGGCTACGGTCGATAGACGGGCCACCATTGGTTAACGTCCGATTTGAAAACGACACACTAGTCTCGAAAGCGAAAGGGCTTGGGAGGAAATTCTTGCTACGGTGATCGGTTCAAGTAGTAGGAATCGGCTGTACAACCGTAAATACCGCGCAATGCCTTATGCCTCAAGGCAGA
>JBBPMM010000088.1:6961-75770 GCA_038090335.1 Solioccasus polychromus | reverse complement strand
ACGAGTACAATGGTATCTTTCTTATTGAATTCCGAGGGCGCGTTGGAGTGTTATGGGAGAGACAAGGTGAGGCGTGTTTTTTTAGTAAATTTCACACGGCGCCAAGTTGCCTGAAAAGGGCAGTAACGCTCGCAGAATAGCATTTTCCTGTTCATTCCCGGAGTTGTCGGATCACCATGCTTCCTTCCACCCCATTCAAATCTTTCCGTCATCCCCATCCCCATTCCCCTCATCGTATAACCCGTGCGTCCCAAACGTCCAATCTATTACATCGTTAGCCCTCCTCTCTCATAAAGGGGAAGAAAGGGTACACGCCGTCGTCTACAGTCCACCTCTTCGTCTCATGTATGAAAAAATACAATCACATTGTCCCCGTAACATGAACCCATTGTATCTTCCAAGATTTGCTTCGTCCGGGTTCACACTGGGACGAGGTGTTGGTCCGAGCATCCACAAGTTGATCCATACAGATCCCGACCATCTTGGATCGTAGCTTGACAGGCGAGACCTCAGCATAGATGACGTGAAACGGACCAAGGCAAAAAAGTGCTTACATGCTGACCAAGGGAACGAAATTGTAAATGATTGTTTATAAGTGTATTAAGAAAGGTCCTAAAGGTATGGGTAGGGACGTACGAGCGCAGATAGCCCATTTACCGCTCCGGTTTGCATTGCTGATCCAGAATAATCGTACACGCGACCTACTCGAATTAAACACCCAACCTAGCTGAAAGCGTAGAACGTTAACAGATTGCCAACGGCCTGCAGAGGAAGTGAAAAAATGTTGGAAGGACACCTATGGCAATAACGCCGACGCCAAGGCTAAAGGTTCCCCTGTCGGTGTGTCCGGCGAGCTCGGAAAATTAGGTGCCGAGTCCCAAGACAAAGATGACACTCGCGCCTTGCTGGTGCACAAACACCGTCATTGCCAAGATCGTCTATTTAAAATTTTCACCTGGAAACAACGTCAGATGCATGCATACAAGATGGTAACACAAGGCTTACTCCGGAGACAATCCGAGTAAGCCATCATCGCGTACACGAGTCCTCAAGTTCAATTATCTCTTGGGTTTGTTGTAGATGGAGTCTGGAAACGATGACCTGTCCACCGAATAGGATGAAAACTTGCTCGGCGTGTTCGTGGTGACCTTTGAGGACAAGCCATCATGCGACTCGGGTGTAAAGTGAGAGACTGATTCAAAGGATAATGGGAGAGATTCACGGAAGAGAGCTATAGAGTATATTTGATGAGAAACGTGATGAAAAGTATATAATGGTCACAACGGTAGCCCGTATGCGTAGGCATTTGTCCAGTTTCCGGTGTCTCGAATGACACTATTGGATTTGCCGATAGGTTCGGGACAAAAGGTAACTTGGGGAGAAACAGATACGTTTTCAATTGATCCACTACGGAATCGTGGATGATAGGACCAAAAGCTACAAGGCAGACTCGGAGACAATTGCACTTTTACGGGTACTAAGCCCTTGCCTATCAGTCCCTTTGCCACCCTACTAATTGGCAAGTTTTTGAAAACCATCAACGATTATCGATTATCTCTCTAATAACGCACATTTCCCATCAGTCACTTTTGAAATAGAAAAATCTGTGTGGCAGTGAATGATTGCTATAAGTACTGAGTCTGTGACAAATGCGGTTGGTCCAAATTACATCATACCACTGTACGACCAATTACTCAAATAGTACGTACGTATTCATATTCGTATAACCAGCCTAATTGTCACTTGGTATAACACTGCACATTTGATACATACATACATAGTACAGTTATATCCTACCCGGTCGATCAGCCTGCACGGTTTCTCCCTGCGATAATCGTCCAGTTTTTCCACTGTAACTCGTTCATCGACTCTGCCATTCCGAGCTGAACTTCAAATCATACCCATGTGACAATGCATTACTCCGTGTGACACTGTGACTGGCCAACCAGTGAGTGGCAAAGAGATTGGCAGGTGATAGTTTTGTTACAGGATCTAACTTACAGCAAATCTCGAAACGTCTGATGAAAGGATAGGAATCATACCATCTTCCTGGACCTTTCAAACTCCATGATCACGATCTTGGCATGTCCGAGTCCTTATAACATCCCTGTTGTTCCCTTGGACCGTCCACTTTCATACCCATTTTCCGACTTTGACCTAGTTCATGTCATCCACGTTAGAGATAGTAGTAGCCAGTATTGTGGAAAATGACTATACAACACGTACGCGTATCTACGGTAACCTTTTTCGACTCGGATTTGAGACTCATCATCTTTCTAGTTGTGGTTCTCACTGCTGTCGGATATGATTATAGTGAGTACCTTGTTTATGATGCACATGCATGTCGGACTCACCTCGTTGTCATCAGTCCTTACCTTTTCTGACGAGGTTAGCACTTACTCGTATCGTCTTTCTGGACCCTGCCAATCGATCTCTTCAGATAGAATATATTTGGGTTAGTTTATGAAACCTTGGAGGACCATCCAACTAGACCTCACTGCAGAATAAACCCTGGACCTCGGTATCTACCTTGTTCATCTTCGTAAGTGGGCTGAAGCATGATTGGGCGGTTTTTTGCTAATTATCATTACAGATCCGTTACTTCGGCCTTCTCGCAGTCATGTATGTCATTATTCAGTCTAACTCGTGAATGTGAGCTTAACGTAATGATTTATCAGGATCGAAGCTCTCCGTATGTCCGAGATTCCAAATATCTGGTCGCTTCGGCTGACTTGGCTGACAACAGTAGGGAGTTCTTTCTTACCCGGTCCTGAAAATGTGATTTTTTCTCTATTTCCAATAAATGCACTCCACTCAGATATTTGCGCTAGGTGTATGTGTTCATTTTTTTTACTGTCACAATAGACCCAGAAGTCTGATACCTTCAGAAAAGCTGTAAGTGTCTGCTCAATACTTATCAAGTCCCTTCTGCTCAAGGACAACTGTCAGGTGAAACACTTAATATTCTAACCTCATGGAGCACTGGTGTTTTCGTCCTTGCTGCGGATTGTACGTCTTTGAATTACTTATTTTCGAGAAACACGAATGGAGTGTTGTCATTGCAGTAGCAATGGTTCTCCGAGTCTGGGTATTATATAGTCGATCGAGGATCATCTTCGGAATCCTTCTCACGGTCTACGCCATGGAGGTTATAGCAACTCTAGTCTGGGATATTATTTATTCGATTCCGAGAAACTACTCTGGTATTTTCATTCTGGTTGACCTAACAGGATTATCACTTACACATAATTACGTAGGGTCCGTTAATCAAGTCCTCGGTCTGTCATTTTGCGTGAGGCAAACGTCAAACAGTCTGAATACGGTGGCTTTCGTATTCCAATTCTTCTTCTCCTCCATACTGTGTTGCTTGGTGATTGCCCAGTTCATTCGGCAGTCGTATCAAATGTACAGATCGACGAAAACGTGGCAACTGGGCTGTTATGTGAACCTTTTTGTCAGGGAAGGCATTCTATACTTTCTTGCGTACGTCCAACATCCCGTTCCATCCTAACCTCAATCCCTACTTATGTTTAAACCTGTGAATTCTCTCGTTTATAGTATGTTCCTCATGGAGGTTGTAGGTGATGCTATCATTGGAAACAATATCTACATCTATGGATGGTGGCAATTACCTTTAGGGGTCCTTGAGTATGTACCCGCATTCATGCTAGCGCCACGTTTCGTCCTGAGCGTACGTGCATTGTATGCGCGCGATCTTCGCGGTCGACGTGGTTCGCACATAGACTCGGATTTTGGATTCACCTCAGCGCTTGGGCGTTGTGTAACAGGTGGAAGTGTGATCGTGTTTACTGAAGGGCGAAAAGGGCGGGAGCAGGATGAGGATACGCTGATGGAAAAAATGGTGATTAAAGAGGAAGTTCGTAGTGGTGACGTAGTGTGATGTCTCACCAAAGTATATGATGTACTGGTACAGCTTGTGATGTATTACCTGTATTATTTACGGAACACGTTCTTGCGATCTGTCCCAAGCATGCGTACATTGTATGCGTATGATCTTTGCGGTAGATATGGGTCACATGTGAATACGGATTTCGTATTTACTTTTGCGTCCGAGAGCAGTGCCGGTGGATGTGCGATCGTTTTTTCCAGGGGTGGATGGAATAGGAAGCGGTTCGGGAAAATCCTCGACGCACCCTCTTTCACGCCGGGACGCATGAATGCAGAGATGGTCCATTTGGTGCTCTGGTTTGCGTAACCGATTCAGGTGAATTCAATCGGGAGTAGAATGATTGTATATGTGCCCATACCTCGATCAAACAGGAGCAAATGACCAAATTGGTTGATGGTGTAGAACGTCAAATAATTTCCAACAGTATGCAGAGGGAGTAAGCAGGATGACTGAGGAACATACAATTAGTCGACTGACCCCGATGGCGGTCACGCCAACACCGAGGTTAAGGGTTTCGCTGTCGAAGAATTCGGCAAGCTCGAAAAAGTAGGTACTGAATCTCAAAACGAAGACGACACCTGCGCCCCGCTCGAGCACGGATGCAATATTTTCCACGATCATTTATTCATCTAGAAACAGCTTCCGATGCGCGCGCACAAGACGGAAATACACATATGGCTTACCTCGAAAGCTGTTCGGGTAGGTCGCTGTCGCCGAATACGAGTCCTTAAGATCGATCATTTCATGAATTTATTGTCGCTGGAATCTGAAATCGATGGTTTGTTCGCCGAGGAGGATACGGACTGGTTCGACACATTCGTGGTGACATTCGCAGATTAGCCACCACGGCAACTCGGGAACAAATGGGAGATCGATCAGGAGGATGATGAGAAAGATTCACTGAAAAGCACTAAGGTGTGGATTTGGCGAGGAACGTGATGGAAACAGTATAACACTCACAATGGGAGCCTCTAGGCGTAGATGTTTATCCAGTTTCCGGTGCATTGGTGGCACCATTGGACATGCTTATGGTTTCGAATCAAAAGGTGACTTGGAGAGAAACGGGTGTGCTTACCACTACGGTGAACGACAGAACCAAGAGTTACAAGGCGAGCTTACAAACGATCCAGAGATTGACCAAGGCGGTCCTAATACCTTAAAACCAGGGGAGACACTTCTGCACGGCAGCCAATTCGCAGGAGACGTACGTACCTTGAATAAAATGCACGAGAAATCGAGTAGCGGGTCGTTCGTCAACACGCACAACCATTGATGAGTTCACCAACGGGGAGCATCGAGTCATTGATATGTGTTAGAATAAAAAAAAACTAGATCAAGACGCCAATAACGGAGATCAAGCACGGCCACCCAACGGCCCCGCGTCAATGAGCCGTCGGTAAGTAGCGCTATGATCTCCAAGAGTGTATCACGACGATGCCAGTGGACATTGCTGTCCACTTCTAGGCTAGCATCACGTGCACGCATCTTCGACTATCCCCAAGGAATGGACGGAGACCTTGACACTCGGAGAAAAGCGTGTTCCCATTCATTTCGGGGTCGTTGGCTCACCACGCTCGCAGACACACCTACCTCCACTTTATCGCACAAAAAAACGCAAGTGTTTCGAACTCTGCAACCAACTCGCTTAGGAACTCGCAGAAATTACAGTAAGACAGTCGAGCCAACAACGCCTACCAATGCTACAACCGACGTCTCGCCCGCCCCAAGCACCCTCGATACGACGGGATGAGGAAGGTCCTCTCCACCGCTCACGAGTCCCGGACCTGCCTCTGCACCGCCTACAGTTACGTCTCATCATCCTCGCACTCACACTCGGAGATGTCTTGGACGGACGTCATGGGTCGTAAACTGGGCATTCCAAAGCTCCCCGGGTACGTTCCTTCCTCCGTTTATGCGTTGAGCGGCACTCATGCACGCATACGGATCCTCCAAGAGTCAGAAACGCGCGTCAGTGTTACTCGCGGGCGTTTCGAACACGGTCGCCTCCGCATTTTCTCCCGGTCCGACGTATACGATGCCTGCTCCCGTGCCCAACTCCAGTCCTAATCCGAATTCACATCCTAATCCCACCTCCCAATCCCAACCCAAATCTATACCTGAGAACAGTACCCACTTCGACGACGCGACACACATCCTGGCTCTACGATGGTAAGGAACTAATGACTCACACGGGCGCACTCACTTCCGACGCGAAACCAAAAACAGCGCGTGAGTACGTACAAGCGTGTCGTCGTTTGACGACGACGATTGGAATTAGCGATTAGTGGCGAGGTCCGGCAGGACGGTTCAGAGGCTCGCAGGAGAGGTAGAATGGGAGAGTGAAACAACAATAACGAACGTGTATGATTGTATCCTCTCTTTAATGTGGGTGGTGACGTTTTAGCTTGCGCTCTTGACTGTACTCTATGGAAATCATGCAAACATCAAATATTGACATACAGGAAACCGTCGCCAATTATACGTATGAAGGTATCGTCGATACCCTCCCCCCTATCCATCCCGTCTCACATCATTGCACATACCCTAACCCATCTTTGCATCGTCATTGGCAAGTTGAAGCATCGAGAATTTCCTCACATCTTTTCTTCATCTCGATCCTGATCCGAATATCCATCGCATAACCTGGGCGTTCTAAATATCCTTGGTGGAGCCATTTTTTCCAGTCCTCATGCTGCCTTATCATTGTCCTGTCTCACCATCACCTTGCCCGGTGACAACAACAGCATCCAGTCGCCGCCAATCTCGCCATCGTCCCGCCGTCGTATCTCCGCTCGGCATTGTTTAATCACCGTATTTGCGTCTTGCGTCCCGCCTGTCCATGTGTTGCCTTGTCGTTGACACTCCACATCCCTTCCGCCTGCGTCGTTGTCTCCCACATCTTGCATAGGAGGCTGGTGGACTTCATACTACTTCTTTCATGGCCCACGCCATCATTTATGCAGACGGTTTTTCATCGCCACGTATATCAACACCCATCAGATTGAGATCGTATCAAATATGACTGCTTGGCAGAAGTGCTTAGAATTATTACCACTGGAATTGATCAACAAAATGAAGTCACCGCATTGTCCAATTCTTCCAAGACTGTCGAAGCTGCACTTTTTAGGTGTGTACATTGTTCTGTTACAGGACCTTGAATGTCGACGTATGACCATGGCACAGGAAGCTGCCATGTTCGAATTTCATCATGATCATACGTGTTGCATAGTCATTTTCCACAATACTGGCTAAGGCTATCTCTAACGTGGATGGCATGAACTCGGTCGAAGACGAGAAATCAGTATGGAAGTGGATGATTCAAGGAAACAACTGAGATGTTATAAGGACATGCTGAGCACATCCACGGTAATCCTTTTCGACTCGGAATTTGAAACTCATCATCTGTCTAGTTGTGATTCTCACTGCTGTCGGATATGATTATAGTGAGTACCTCGTTTATGATGCGCATGCGCACGTCGGACTCACCTCGTTGTCATCAGTCCTTACCTTTTCCGACGAGGTTAGCATACACCCGTATTGTCTTTCTGGACTTCACCAATCAATCTCTTCAGATAGAATATATTTGGGTTAGTATACGAAATCTTGGAGGATCACCCCAACTAGATCTCGCTGCAGAATAAACCCTGGACCTCGGTATCCACCTTGTTCGTCTTCGTAAGTGGGCTGGAGCATGTTTGGGCGGTTTTTTGCTAATTATCGTTCCAGATTCGTTACTTCGGCCTTCTCACTGTCACGTATGTCATTATTCAGCCTAATTCGTGAATATGAACTTAACATATTGATTTGTCAGGATCGAAGCTCTCCGTATGTCCGAGACTCCAAATATCAGGTCGCTTTGGCTGACTTGGCTGACAACAGTGGGGAGTTCTTTCTTACCTGGTCGCGAAAATGTTATTTTTTCCCGTTACCGATGGATGCACTCCACTCAAATATATGCACTAGGTGTATGTATTCATTTTTACTTGTTACAATAGACCCAGATGTCCGATACCTCCAGAAAAGTTGTAAGTGTCTCTGTTCAATACTTACCGAGTCCCTTCTGCTCAAGGACAACTGGAAGGCGAAACACTTCAGGTACTAGCCCCATGGAGCACTAGTATTTTCATATTTACTGCGGATTGTGCGTCTTTGAATTACTTATTTTTGAGAAACGCGAATTGAACGCTGTCATTACAGTGGCAATGGTTCTCCGAGTCTGGGCATTATATAGTCTATCGAGGATCATCTTTGGAATCCTTCTCACGATCTACGCCATGGAAGTTATCGTAACTCTAGTCGAGGATGTTATTAGTTCGAATCCGAGAAACTACTCAGGTATTTTCTAGTTGGTCTAGGATTATCGCTCACACACAATTATGTAGGGACTATTGTTCAAATACTCGATCTGTCATTTTGCGCGGGGGAAACATCAGACAATCTGACTACGGTGGCTTTCGTATTCCAATTCTTGTTCTCTTCCATATTGTGTTGTTTGGTTATTGTCCAGTTCATTTGCCAGTCGTATCAGATGTACAGGTCGACAAAAACGTGGCAACTGGGCCGTTATGTGAACCTTTTTGCCAGAGAAGGCATTCTCTACTTTCTTGCGTACGTCCAACGTCCCTTTTCATCCTAACCTCAATCCCTACTTATGCTTGAACCTGTGATTTCTCTCATTTATAGTGTGTTCCTCACAGAGGTTATGGGTATCGCTATCATTGGACACAATATCTACATCTATGGATGATGGCAATTACCCATTTCGATCCTTGAGTATGTGCCCACATTCACACTCGCGCCGCGTTTCGTCCTGAGCGTACGTGCATTGTATGCTCACGATCTTCGCGGTCGACGTGGTTCGCACATAGACTCGAATTTTGGGTTCACCTCGGCGTTTGGGCGTGGTGTCACAGGTGGAAGTGCGATCGTGTTTGCTGAGGGACGAAGAGGGCAGGAGCAAGATGAAAATATACCGATAGAAGAAATGGGAATTCAAGAGGAAGTTCGTGGTGGTGACGTGATGTGATGTCTCACCAAAGTATATCGTGTACTTGTACAGCTCGCGATGTATCACCTTATTATTTATGGAACATGTGCTTGCGATCTATTCCAAGCATGCGTACATAGTATGCGTACGATCTTTGCCGTACATATGGGTTACATGAGTACGGGTTTCGTGTTTACTTTTACGTCCGAGATCTGTGCCATTGGATGTGCGATCGTTTTTTTCCAGGGGAAAAAATGTACGAGTGGTTCAGGAAGTGGTTCAGGAAGAATCCTCGACGCACCCTCTCTCACGCCGGGGCGCACGAATGCAGAGATGACCTACTGATTTGCATGGCCGATTCAGGCCTATGGATGTGCGAATGTTTTTTTTTTTTTTTCAGGGTAAAAAATGAAAAAAGCGGTCCAGGAAGAATCCTCGACGCACCCTATTTCACGCCAGGACGTACGAATGCAGAGATGGTCCATTTTGTGGCCGATTCGGATGAACTCAATCGGGAGTAGAAGAGTGATTGCACATGTGTCCATACCCCGATTAAACAGAACCAACAACCAAACTGGTTGATGATGTAGAAGGTCGAATGATTTCCAACAATATGCAGAGGGAGTAAGCAGGATGACTGAGGAACATACAGTTAGTCAGACTGACCCCGACGGCGGTCACGCCGACACCGAGGTTAAAGGCTTCGCTATCAGCGAGTCCAGTGAGCTCGAAAATGTAGGTACCGGACCTTAAAACGAAGACGATACCTTCGCTCCGCTAGAGTATGAGCACAATCTTATCCACGATCGTTCACTTGAGATTTTCACCTAGAAACAGCTTCCGATGCGTGCGCACAAGACGGAAATATATGTATGGCTCACCTCGAAAGCTGTTCGGGTAGGTCGCCGTCGCCGAATACGAGTCCTTAAGATCGATCATCTCATGGATTTATTGTTGCTGGAATCTGGTTGGTTTGCCGAGGATGCGGACTGGTTCGACGCATTCGTGGTGAATTTGCGGATGAGCCACCATAGCGACTCGAGAACAAATGGGAGATCGATCAAGAGGTTGATGGGAAAGATCCATTGAAGCGCGCTAAGGTGTGGGTTTGGCGAGGAACGCGATGAAAATAGTATAATACTCATCATAGGAGCCTCTAGGCGTAGACATTTGTCCAGTTTCCGGTGTCTTGAAAATTAGACATGCTTATGGTTTCAAATCAAAAGGTGCCTTGGAGAGAAACGGGTATGCTTACAATTGACCCACTACGGTGAACGATAGAACCAAGAGTTACAAGGCAAGCTTATAAGCAATCCGGAGGTTGATCAAGGCGGTCCTAATACCATAAAATCAGGGGCGACACCCTGCACGGCAGCCAACCCGCAAGAGACGTACATACCTGGAATAACACGCATGAGAAATCCAGTCGCTGTCGTTCGTCAAGACACACAACCATTAATGAGTTTATCAGCGAGGAGCATCTCACTGGTGTGAGTTGGAGTGAATGTTGGACATTCAGACATACGGTGTGCGGTTGTACAGCCACCTGATTATATAAGCGTAAAGCGTACTTAGAACCTTCAGTAGTTTAGTTATTTTTCTTTAGTTACCAATTCTACAGGTACAGTACTTTACTTACCATCATTACTTACTCTTAACATAGTGACTACTACCAATTCTACAGCTCTACAGAGTTTTTTCTACAGTGAAAAACTAATCAAGACGCCAATAATGGAGACCGCAACGGCCCCGCGTCAATGCGCCATCGATAAGTAGTGTGTCACGACGATGCAATCACGTGCACGTATCGTCAAGTATAAGAAATGGACAGAGACCTTGACACTCGCAGACCAATCTTGCCCATCGCACCCCACCTATGCCCCTATGTCGCCCTCTCGTCGACACCTGACGTCCCCAGCGGTCCAGTGTCGTCACGTGACTCACGGCCTTCTTCCACGTCTGGTTGATGGACCTCGTACTGCCGCTTCTCTATTACAGCACCTTAAGCATCAGCGTCTGATGGCTGCACGCAGAGACTCCCTCGAACTGCTCCAGCCTTGTCCTCAGCTCTCGTTCCTCGTTGACACGTGAAAGCATCAGCATTAGTTCGTCGGACTGCATCCCCCGCAAACCCTTTACGCTAGCCGAAAAGTGTTTCTCCGTCTGTTCTTGGCGCCGTCGGTTCACCGTATGTGCTTGCGGATACGCAGAATTTCTCCACTTTATCGCACAAAAAGAACCTAAGCTTCTCGAACTCTGCGGCCAGCTCGCTCTCCATGAAAAGGAGCTCGAAGAACGTACGCCCACATTCCTCCACACTCGTCGCTCACCCCAGGTAGTTAAACGCAAATGAGAACGCACTGTCAACCGCGGTCACGAATCCAATGCTCCATCACTTACTGCCACATTCAGCGCGTTCAATGGGCTCAAGGAAGGCGTCCGCTTGATCGCAGCCGGATTCATAGATTTTGGAGGTGTCATTCAAGATACCAAGTCCCTTAAACCACCTCCGTTGGTTCACGATGGGACCATGTTCACCGAGGACAAGACGGTGACGGTGGCGACCGCCCCCTACTCTCCCACACAGGCAGTCTGGGCTCTCGCATGCATAAGTGTGTCTCGTACTTCATTGAGCCGACGACGCCTACAAATGCTACAACCGACGTCCCACCCGCCCCAAGCACCCTCGACGTGACCCTCCTCATCATGTCCTCTCCACCGCTCACGAGCACGGACCTATCTCTGCACCGCCTACAGTACCGTCTCATCACCCTCGCACTCATACTCGGCCATGTCTTGGATGGACACCACAGGTCGTAAACTGGGCGTTCCAAAGCCCCCTAGGTACGTTCCTTCCTCTACTTCTGCGTTGAACGGCACTCACGCGCGCGTACAGGTTATCCAAGGGTAAAAAATGCGCGTCAGTGTTACTTGCGGACATTTCGAACACGGTCACCTCCGCATTTTCTCCCGGTCCGACACCTGCGACGCCTGCTCCCGCGCCCAACTCCAGTCCTAATCTGATTTCACATCCTAATCCCGCATCCCAACCCCAACCAAATCCAAACCTGAGATCGACACCCATTTTGACGACGCGACGCACGTCCTGGCTCGACGATGATGAGGAACTGACGATTCACACAGGTGTACTCGTTCCCGACGTGAGACCAAAGGCGGCGCGCGAGCACGTATGGACCGTGTCGTCGTTTGACGACGATTGGAACCATTGATTAGTGACGAGGTCCGGCAGGACGGTTCAGAGGCGCGCAGGAGAGGTAGAATCGGCGAATGAAACGACGATAACGAACGTGTATGATTATATCCTCTCTTTGATGTGGAACTCGTGACGTTTTAGCTTACGCTCCTGTACCCTATGGAAACCATGCAAACATTAAAATATTGACATATACAGGAAATCATCGCCGATTGTACGTATCAATGGTATCGGTGATACCCTTCCCTCCCGTCTCACATCATTGCACATACTCCAATCCATCATTGCGCCGTTATTTGCAAGTTGAAAATTGAGAACTTCCTCACATACTTTCTTCATCTCGATCCCGATCCCAATCTCCATAGTATGACCTGGGGGTTATAAATATCCTCGGTGGAGCCCTTTTTCGTACAGCCATCCAATTTGTCGCATTACATTCTCCTCGATCGCTAGTTTTCCCCATCCTTATGTTACCTTACCATTGTTTCGTCCACCCTTCACCTTGCCTGGTGACAAAGACGGTGTCCAATCGCCGCCAATCTCGCCATCGTCCCGCCGTCGTATCCCCGCTTGGCGATGTCTGATCACCGCATTCGCGTTATGCGTCCTTGTCCATGTGTTGCCTTGTCATTGACACTCCACATCCCTTGCGCATGCGTCGTCGTCTCCCACACCTCGCATAGGAGGCGGGTGAACTTCGCACTACCTTTTTATGGCCCACACCATCATCCATGCAGACGGTCTTTCATCACCACATACATCAGCGCCCATCAGAATGAGATTGTGTCAAATATGACTGCTTGGCAGAAGTGCTTATAATTGTTACCACTGGAATCGATCAACAAAGATGAAATCATCGCATCGTCCATTTCTTCCAAGATTGTCTAAGGTGCACTTTTTAGGTGCGTACATTGTTCTGTTATAGGACCTTGAATATCGACATATGATCATGGCACAGGAAGCTGCCATGTTCCTGGATCCTTCAAACTCCATCTTGATCCTAGCATTTCCTTATAATACCCCAGTCGTTGGACGGTCCACTTCCATACTCATTTCTCGTCTTTGACCTAGCTCATGTCATCCACGTTAGGAATAGCCGTCGCCAGTATCGTGGAAAATAACTATACAACACGTATGCACATTCACAGTCCTTTTCAACTCGGAATTCGAAGCTCATAATCTTTCTAGTTGTCATTCTCACTGCTGTTGGATATGATTACAGTGAGTACCCTGTTTATGATGTGCATGCACGTCGGACTCACCTTGTTGTAATCAGTCCTTACCATTTCCAACGAGGTTAGCACACAACCGTATTGTCTTTCTGGATCTCGCCAATCATTTACTTCGGATAGAATACATTTGGGTTAGTATACGAAATCTTGGAGGATCGCCCCAACTAGATCTCACTTCAGAATAAACCCTGGACTTCGGTATCCACCATGTTCGTCTTCGTAAGCGAGCTAGGGCATGTATGGGCAGTTTTTTTTGCTAATTATCGTTACAGATTCGCTACTTCGGCCTTTTCGCTGTCATGTATGCCATTATTCAGTCTAATTCATGAATGTGAGCTTAACATATTGATTTATCAGGATCAATGCTCTCAGTATGCCCGAAATTCCAAATATCAGGTCGCTTTGGCTGACTTGGTTGACAATAGTGGGGAGTTCTTTCTTACCCGGTCCTGAAAATGTGTATTTTTTTCTCTATTTCCAATGAATGCACTCCACTCAGATATATGCGCTAGGTGTATGTGTTCATTTTTATTTGTCACAGTAGACCCAGAAGTCTGATAGGTCTGGAAAAGTTGTGAGTGTCTCTGCTCAATACTTACCGAGTCTGCTCAAGGACAACTGTTAGGTAAAATACTTAATATTATAGCCTCATGGAGCACTAGTATTTTCACATTTGCTGCGGATTGTACGTCTTTGAATCACTTATTTTCGAGAAACACGAATGGAACGTTGTCATTGCAGTAGCAATGATTCTCCGAGTCTGGGCATTATATAGTCAATCAAGGATCGTCTTCGGAATCCTTCTCACGATCTACGCCATGGAGGTTATCGCAAATTTAGTCTGGGATATTATTTATTCAAGTCCGAGAAACTACTCAGGTATTTGCATTCTAGCTGGTCTAACAGGATTATCGCCCACATAATTACGTAGTGACCGTTGATCAAGTGCTCGGTCTGTCGTTTTGCGTGGGGCAAATATCAAATAATCTGACTACGGTGGTTTTCGTGTTCCAATTATTGTTCTCCTCCATGCTGTGTTGCTTGGTGATTGCTCAGTTCATTTGGCAGTCGTGTCAAATGTACAGATCGACGAAAACGTGGCAACTCGGCCGTTATGTGAACCTTTTTGTCAGGGAAGGCATTCTCTACTTTCTCGCGTACGTCCAGCGACCTCTTCCTTCCTAACCTTAATCCCTACTTATGCCTGAACCTGTGAATTTTCTCAATTATAGTATGTTCTTCACAGAGGTTATGTGTATTGTTATCATTGGACACTATGTCTACATTTATGGATGGTGGCAATTACCCTTTGGGATCCTTGACTATGTGCCCGCATTCACGCTCGCGCCGCGTTTCGTCCTGAGCGTACGTGCATTGTATGCGCACGATCTTCGCGGTTGACGTGGTTCGCACATAGACTCGTATTTTGGGTTCACCTCGGCGTTTGGGCGTGGTGTCACAGGTGGAAGTGCGATCGTGTTTGCTGAGGGACGAAGAGGGCAGGAGCAGGATGAGGATATACAGATGGAAGAAATGGGAATTCAAGAAGAAGTTCGTGGTGGTGACGAGGTATGACGTCTCACCAGAGTATATGATGCACCAGTATAGCTTGTGATGTATCACCTGTGTTATTTATGGAACACGTGCTTTCGATCTATTCCAAGTATGCGTACGTTGTATGCGTACGATCTTTGCGGCAGATATGGGTCACATACGAATACGGATTTCGTGTTCACTCTTGCGTCCGAGAGCAGTGCCGGTGGATGTGCGATCGTTTTTTCCAGGGGGAAAAATGGACGGGTGGAAGGAGTGATTCAGGTAGAATCCTCGACGCGCCCTCTTTCAAGCCGGGACGTACGAATGCAGAGATGGTCCATTTGGTGCTCTGATTTGCGCGGCTGATTTAGATGAATTCGATCGGGAGAAGAATGATCGCACATGTGTCCATACCCCTATTAAACAGGAATCAACGACCAAACTAGTTGATAGTGTAGAACGCCAAATGGATAAACAGAGGGAGTAAGCAGGATGACTGAGGAACATTTAATTAGTCGGACTGACCCCGATGGCGGTCACGCCGACACCGGAGTTAAAGGCTTCGCTGTCGGCGGGTCCGGCGAGCTTGAAAAAGTAGGTACTGGATCTCAGAACGAAGACGACACCTGTGCCCGCTGGAGGACGGACACAATATTTTCCACGATCGTTCGTTTGAGATTTTCACCTAGGAACAGCTTCCGATGCGTGCGCACAAGACGGAAATATATATATGGCTTACCTCGAAAGCTGTTACGGTAGGCCGCCGTCGCCGAACACGAGTCCTTGAGATCGATCATCTCATGGATTTATTGTCGATGGAATCTGAAATCGATGGTTGGTCTGCCGAAGATGCGGACTGGTTCAACGCATTCATGGTGACATTGCGGATGAGCTATGACGGCGACTCGGGAACAAATGGGAGATCGATCAGGAGGATGATGGGAAAGATCCACCGAAGAGCACTAAGTGTGGGTTTGGCGGGGAACGTGATGAAAATAGTATAATACTCACAATGGAAGACTCTAGGCGTAGACATTTGTCCAGTTTCCGGTGACTTGGAGAACCAAGAGCTACAAGGCGGGCTTACAAACGATCCAGTGGTTGACCAAGGCGGTCCTAATACCGTAAAACTAAGGGGCGACACTTTTGCACGGCAGCCAATTCGCAAGAGACATACATACCTGGAATAACACGCATGAGAAATCGGGTCGTCGCGAGTCATTCGTCAAAACGCATAACCATTAATGAGTTTGTAGGAAAACTCTGCAGGGTTATAGAAATGGTAGTAGTCACAATATTAGTAAGAATAAGTAAGTACGCTTATGCTTATGTAATTTAGTGACTGTACACCATATACCAACGAGGAGCATCTCATTGATGTGTTGGAGTGAAAAACTAATCAAAACGCCGATAATGGAGACCACAACGGCCCCGCGTCAATGCGCCGTCGATAAGTAGTGTATCACGACGATGCAATCACGTGCACGCATCGTCAAGTACAAGAAATGGACAGAGACCTTGACACTCGCAGACAGTCATGGCTAATCTCGCCGTCGTATCCCGCATAGTGCACCTTCGTTCTCTTGTCGTACTCGCGTCTTGTATACCTATGCCCCTACGTCGCCTGTCGCCGACACCTTGCGTTCCCTGCGGCCCAGTGTCGTCACGTGACTCACGGCCTTCTCCCACGGCCTTCGTACTGCCACTTCTCTATTACAGCACCTTAAGCATCAGCAGATATCTGATGGCCGCACGCAGAGACTCCCTCGAAGCACTCCAGCTTCGTCCTCGGTTCCCGTTCATCGTCGACACGTGAAAGCATCAGCATTAGCTCGTCGGATTGCATCCCCCGTGAAATCTTGACACTAGCCGAAAAGTGTGTCTCCGCCCATTCATGGCGCCGTTGGTTCACCGTATGTGCTTGCGGATACGCAGAATTTCTCCATTTTATCGCACAAAAAGAACCTAAGCATCTCGAACTCCGAGACCAGCTCGCTCTCCATGAAAAGGAGCTCGGAGAACGTACGCCCACATTCCTCCATACACTCGTCGCTCACCCCAGGTAGTTAAACGCAAATGAGAACGCACTGTCAACCGCGGTCACGAACCCAAATATCCATCACTTGCTGCCACATTCAGCACGTTCGATTGGCTCAAGGAAGGCGTCCGCTTTATCGCGGCCGGATTCATAGATTTTAGAGGTGTCATTCAAAATACCAAGTCCCTTAAACCGCCTCGTCGGTTCACGATGGGACCATGTTCACCGAGGACAAGACCGCGATGGTGGTGACCGACTACTCTCCCGCACAGGCGGTCTGGGCTCTAGCATGCATAAGCGTGTTTCGCACGTCGTTGAACCAACGACGCCTACCAAAGCTACAACCGACGTCCTACCCCCTCCCCCCCCCTAAGCACCTTCAACACGACCCTCCTCATCACGTCCTCTCCACCGCTCAGGAGCACGGACCTGCCTCCGCACCGCCTGCAGTAACGTCTCATCGCCTTGCACTCACGCTCGGCCATGTCCCGGATGGACACCACGGGTCGTAAACTGGGCGTTCTAAAGCCCCCCAGGTACGTTCCTCCCTCTATTTCTGCGTTGAACGGCACTCACGCGTGCACACAGATTCTCCAAAAGTCAGAAACGCACGTCAGTGTTACTCGCGGACGTTTCGAACATGGTCACCTCCACATTTTCTCCCGGTCCGACGCCTACGACTCCTGCTCGTGCGCCCAACTTCAATCCTAACCCGATTTCACGTCCTAATCCCACATCCCAATCCCAACCCAAATCCAAACCCGAGATCAGCACCCGTTTTGACGACGCGACGCACGTCCTGGCTCGACGATGATCAGGAACTGATGACTCACACGAGTGTACTCGTTCCCGACGTGAAGCCAGAAGCAGCACGCGAGCAGGTACGGACCGTGTCGTCGTTTGACGACGACGATTAGAACTAGTGATTAGTGGCGAGGTTCGGCGGGACGGTTCGGAGGTGCACAGGAGAGGTAGAATGGGCGAATGAAACGACGATAACGAACGTGTATGATCATGTCCTCTCTTTAATGTGGAACTCGCGACGTCTTAGCTCGGTTCTCCTATGGAAATCATGCAAACATCAAAATATTGACATCATACAGGAAACCATCGCCAATTGTACGCATCAAGAGTGTCGTTGATACTTTTCCCCCTATCCATCCTGTCTCATATCATGGTACATATCCCAACACATCTTTGCATCGTCATTCACAAATTGAAGCGTTGAGCATTCCCTCACATCTTTTCTTCGTTTCGATCCTGATCCTAATCTCCATCTTATAACCTGGGCATTCCAAATATCTCGGTGGAGCCCTTTTTTCGTGCAGCACGTGCGATCTGTCGCATCACATTCTCCCCATTCGTTATTTTTTTCCAGCTCTCATGTTGCTTTATCATTGTCTCGTCTCACGATCACCTTGCCCGGTGACAATAATAGCGTCCAATCGCCGCTAATCTCGCCATCGTCCTGCCGTCATATCTCCGCTCAGGATTGTTTTATCACCTTACTCGCGTCTTGCGTCCCGCTTGTCCATATGTTGCCTTGTCATTGACACTCCACATCCCTTGCACCTGCGTCGTCGTCTCCCACACCTTGCATAGGAGGCCGGCGGACCTCGCACTACCTCTTTCATTGCCTACACCTTCATCCATGCAGACGGTCTTTCATTACCACGTACATCAGCGCCCATCAGAATGAGATCGTGTTAAACTTATAATTGTTACCACTGGAATTGATCAACAGAAATGAAATCACCGCATCGTCTATTTCTTCCGAGACCGTCAAAGATGCACTTTTTAGGTGCGTACATTGTTCTGTTACAGGACCTTGAATATCGACATATGATCATGGCACAGGAAGCTGCTATGTTCCCTCAGAATTTCCTTATAATATCCCAGCTGTTGGACCGCCCACTTTCATACCCATTTCTCGTCTTCGACCTAGCCCATGCCCTCTACGTTAGAGATCGCCGTAGCCGGTATCGTGGACAATGACTATGCAACATGTATGCACATCCACGGTAATCCTTTTCGACTCAGGATTTGAAACTCATCATCTTTCTAGTTGTGATTCTCACTGCTGTCGGATATGATTATAGTGAGTATCTTGTATATGACACGTATGCACGTCAGACTCAACTCGTTGTCATCAGTCCTTACCTTTTCCGACGAGGTTAGCACTAACTTGTATTGTCTTTCTGGATCCCGCCAATCATTCACTTCAGATAGAATACATTTGGGTTAGTATACGAAATCTTCGAGGATCACCCCAACTAGACGTCACTACAGAATAAACATTTGACCTTGGTATCCGCCTTGTTTGTTTTCGTAAGCGCGCTGGAGCATGTTTGGGCAGTATTTTGCTAATTGTCGTTACAGATTCGTTACTTCGGTCTTTTCGCTGTCATGTATGTCGTTATTCAGTCTAATTCATGAATGTGAGCTTAACATATTGATTTATCAGGATCGAAGCTCTCCGTATGTTTGAGATTCCAAATATCAGGTCGCTTCGGCTGACTTGGCTGACAACAGTAGGGAGTTCTTTCTTACCCGGTCCTGAAAATGTGATTTTTTTCTCTATTTCCAATGAATACACTCCACTCAGATATATATGCTAGGTGTATGTGTTCATTTTTACTTGTCACAATAGATCCAGAAGTCTGATACTTCCAGAAAAGTTGTAAGTCTCTCTGTTCAATATTTACCGAGTCCCTTCTGCTCAAGGACAACTGCAAGGTGAAACACTTTATATTATAACCTTGTGGAGCGCTAATATTTTCATATTTGCTGCGGATTGTACGTCCTTGAGTTACTTATAGAAACACGAATAGAACGTTGTCATTGCAGTAGCAATGATTCTCCGAGTCTGGGCATTATATAGTCGATCGAAGATCATCTTTGGAATCCTTCTCACCATCTACGCCGCGGAGGTTATCGCAACTCTAGTCTCGGGTATTATTTATTCGAATCTGAGAAACTACACAGGTATTTGCATTCTAGCCGATCTAATAGGATTATCACTCACACTTAATTATGTATGTAGAGACCGTTGGTCAAGTACTCAGTCTGTCATTTTGCGTGGAGAAAACATCAACCAATCTGACTACGGTGGCTTTCGTATTCCAATTATTGTTCTCCTCCATACTGTGTTTCTTGGTGATTGCCCAGTTCATTTGGCAATCGTATCAAATGTACAGATCGACGAAAACGTGGCAACTCGGCTGTTATGTGAACCTTTTTATCAGGGAAGGTATTCTCTACTTTCTCGCGTACGTCCAACGATCCCTTCCATCCTAACCTCAATCCCTACTTGTGCTTTAACCTGTGAATGCTCTCGTTTATAGTATGTTCCTCGTGGAGGTTATGGATATTGCTATCTTCGGACTCGATTTCTACATCTATGGATGGTGGCAATTACCCATAGGGATCCTTGAGTATGTGCCCGCATTCACGCTCGCGCCGCGTTTCGTCATAAGCGTACGTGCATTGTATGCGCACGATCTTCGCGGTCGACGTGGTTCGCACATAGACTCGGATTTTGGGTTCACCTCTGCGTTTGGGCGTGGTGTGACTGGTGGAAGTGCGATCGTGTTCGCTGAGGGACGAAGAGGGCAGGAGGATATACGGATGGAAGAAATGGGGATTCAAGAGGAAGTTCGTGGTGCGTCTCATCAAAGTATATGATGTACTGGTACAGCTTGTGATGTATCACCTGTACTATTTATGGAACATGTGCTTGCGATCTATCCCAAGTATGCATACATTGTATCGTACGATCTTTACGGTAGACGTGGGTCACATATGAATATGGATTTCGTGTTTACTCTTGCGTCCGAGAGCAGTGCCGGTGGATGCACGATTGTCTTTTCCAGGGGAAAAAATGGATGGGTGGAAGGAGTGGTTCAGGAAGAATCCTCGATGCACCCTCTTTCAAGCCGGGACGTACGAATGCAGAGATGGTCCATTTGGTGCTCTGATTTGCGTGGCGGATTCAGACGAATTCAATCGGGAGTAGAATGATTGTACATGTGTCCATACCCCGATTAAACAGGAACCAATGATCAAACCGATTGATAGTGTAGAACGTCAAATGAATTCTAGGAATATGCAGAGGGAGTGAGCAGGATGACTGAGGAGCATACAATTAGTCGGATTAACCCCGATGGCGGTCACGCCGACACCGAGGTTAAAGGCTTCGCTGTCGGCGAGTCCGGCGAGCTCGAAAAAGTTGTACTGGATCTCAAAACGAAGACGACACCTGCGCCCCGCTGGAGTACGGACACAATCGTTTCCACGATCGCATTTGAGATTTTCACCTAGAAACAGCTTCCGATGCGTGCGCACAAGACGGAAATACGTATACGGCTTACCTCGAAAGTCGTTCGGGTAGGTCGCCGTCGCCGAATACAAGTCCTTGAGATCGAACATCTCATGGATTTATTGTCACTGGAATCTGAAATCGGTGGTTGGTTCGCCGAGGAGGAGGATGGGAATATCCACTGAAGAGCACCAAGGTGTGGGCTTGGCGAGGAACGCGATGAAAATAGTATAATACTCACAATTGGAGTGGCTAGGTGTAGGCATTTGTCCAGTTTCCGGTGGCTTGAATGACACCATTGGACATGCTTATGGTTTCAAATTAAAAGGTGACTTGGAGAGAGACGGGTATACTTACAATCGACCCACTACGGTGAACGATAGAACCAAGAGTTACAAAGCGAGCTTACAAAGATCCAGAGGTTGACCAAGGCGGTCCTAATACCGTAAAACCAGGGGCGACGCTTCTGTACGGCAGCCAATTCGCAAGAGACGTACATACCTAGAATAACACCCATGAGAAATCGAGTCGCGGGTCGTTCGTCGAGACGCACAACCATTGATGAGTTTATTAACGAGGAGCATCTCATTGATATGTGTTAGAGTGAAAAACTAGATCAAGACGCCGATAATGGAGATCAAGCACACCACCGCAACGACCCCGCGTCAATGCGCCGTTGGTAAGTAGCGCTATATATGATCTTCAAGATGTGTCACGTCGATGGCATCACGTGCACACATCGTCAAGTACCATTTCGATCGGTTCGTCTGTCAAGCGTCACGGGACGGTCCGTCGAATTCGTGTCATAGCTTCCGTGCTCAACTTGAAGATCTGCAATTGCTTGCTGTCTCCCTTCGTCAAGCTTCTTCCAAAATATTGGGTTACCATTTTTCAACTGACGTAGTGTTTCACGAGCTTAAAGCGAGGACAAGCTTTGAAATGAAAGATTCAGACCACGCACGGCCGATCACTCGAACGCCTACATCGAAATCAGGTCAGTTAATACTAGCTCTTTTTTTTTCCCCTTTTGAAGCTAGGTACCTTGATGACAATTTCTGGCTTATTGACCGCTTGGCATGCATCCCGGATCCATTTGACGCTTAGAGCTCGAAGCCGCTTATCAAAAACCAAGTTTGTCGCCCCGCTCTCGATCCGAGCTGTCATGCTTCAAGAGCTAGAGGAATACAGACAGGGTTTCGTCGGATCCAATGGTGGCGCTGCAAAATTTTGATGTCACACTTATTGTTATAGTAATGCTATTTAATTGGAACAAAGTACACTGCCAACGCAGAATTTACAACTTAAAAGCACTTATTCGAGCTTCAATCATGTGAGTTTATAAGCCACGAGATATTGCGCCTGGTGCTCTGTGACGATCTGGGTGAAATGAGAGACCGGAACCGGACAACATGGCGGAGCAAGACGAAATCTTATCACCTGTCGCACATCAACGTCAAAATGATGTTTTCGTCGCGCATGTCACGCGTCACAAGGGCTGACGAACCGATTGAAATGGTACAGCGTCCCCAAGAAATGGATAGAGACCTTGACGCTCGCAGAAATGTGTGTTCTCGTTCATTCTCAGAGTCGTCGGTTCGCCATTCTTGCAGACACGCCTACCTCCACTTTATCGCACAAAAAGAACGCAAGTGTTTCAAACTCTGCAACCAACTCGCTTAGGAACTCGCAGAAATTACAGTAAGCGTGTCTCACACGTCGTTGAGCCAACAACGCCTACCAACGCTACAACCGACGTCCCACTCACCCCAAGCACTTTCGATACGACGGTATGAGGAAGGTTCTCTCCACCGCTCACAAGTCCCGGATCTGCCTCCGCACCGCGTTCACCCTCGCACTCATACTCGGCGACGTCCTGGATGGACACCATGGGTCGTAAACTGGGCGTTCCAAAGCCCCCCCGGGTACGTTCCTTCCTCTATTTCTGCGTTTAGCGGCACTCACGCGCGCATCAGATTCTCCAAGAGTCAGAAGCGCACGTCAGTGTTACTTGCGCATTTCGAACACGGTCACCTCCGCATTTTTTCCCGATCCGACGCCTTCGACGCCCGCTCCCGCGCCCAACTCCACTCCTAACCCAATTTCACATCCTAATCCCACATCCCAGTCCCAACCCAAATCCAAACCTGAGATCAGTACCCACTTCGACGACGCGCGCACGTCCTGGCTCGATGATGATGAGGAACTGACGATTCACACGGGCGTACTCGTTCCCGACGCAAAACTAAAAGCAATGCGCGAACACATATGGACCGTGTCGTCGTCAAACGACGACGATTGGAACGGGAGATTAATAGGTGAGTGAAACAACGATAACGAACGTGTATGATCATATCCTCTCTTTAATGTGAAACTCGTGACGTCTTAGCTTACGCTCTCGATTGTACCCTATGGAAATCATCCAAACATTAAAATATTGACATATACAGGAAACCATCGCCAATTGTACGTATCAAAGGTATTGATACCTTTGATACCCTTCCTTCCCGTCTCACATCACGGCACATATCCCGATTCATCATTGCATCGTATTTGCAAGTTGAAGCATTGAGAATTTCCTCACATACTTTCTTCGTCTCGATCCTGATCCCAGTCTCCATTGTATAACCTGGGTGTTCTAAATATCCTCGGTGGAGCCCTTTTTTCGTACAGCACGTCCGATTTGTCGCATCGCATTCTCTCGAATCACTATTTTTCTCCGTCCTCATGTTGTCTTACCATTGTTTCGTCCACCCTCCACCTCGCCCGGTGGCAAAAACAGTGTGCAGTCGCCGCTAACCCCGCCCTCGTCCCGCCGTCGTATCCCCGTTTGACATTGTCTTATCATCGTATTCGTATCATGCGTCCTCCTTGTCCATGTGTTGCCTTGTCACTGACACTCCACATCCCTTGCACCTCCGTCGTCGTCTCCCACACCTTGCATAGGAGGCTGGTAAACCTCGCACTACCTTTTCATGGCCCACATCAGAATGAGACCGTGTCAAATATGACTGCTTGGCAGAGGTGCCTATAATTGTTACCACTGGAATTGATCAACAAAAATGAAATCACCGCATCGTCCATTTCTTCCAAGACTGTCGAAGGTGCACTTTTTAGGTGTACACATTGTTCTGTTACAGGACCTTGAATATCAACATATGATCATGGCACAGGAAGTTGCCATGTTCCCGGACCCTTCAAACTCCATCTTGATCCTAGCATTTCCTTATAATATCCCAGTTGTTGGACGGTCCGCTTCCATACCCATTTCTCGTCTTTGACCTAGCTCATGTCATCCACATTAGAAATAGCCGTAGCCAGTATTGTGGAAAATAACTATGCAACACGTATGCACATCCACAGTCCTTTTCGACTCGGAATTTGAAACTCATAATCTTTCTAGTTGTGATTCTCATTGCTGTCGGATATGATTATAGTGAGTACCTTGTTTATGATGTGCATGCACGTCGGACTCACCTCGTTGTCATCAGTCCTTACCTTTTCTGACGAGGTTAGCACACACCCGTATTGTCTTTCTCGATCTCACCAATCAATCTCTTCAGATAGAGTATATTTGGGTTAGTATGCGAAATCTTGGAGGATCGCCCCAACTAGATCTTACTTCAGAACAAACCCTGGACCTCGGTATCCACATTGTTCGTCTTCGTAAGTGGGCTGGAGCATGTTTGGGCAGTTTGTGCTAATTTTCGTTACAGATTCGTTACTTCGGCCTTCTCGCTGTCATGTATGTCATTATTCAATCTGATTCATGAATGCGAGCTTAACTTATTGATTTATCAGGATCGAAGTTCTCCGTATGTCCGAGATTCCAAATATCAGGTCGCTTTGGCTGACTTGGCTGACAACAGTGGGGAGTTCTTTCTTATCTGGTCCTGAGAATGTAATTCTTTTTCTCTGTTGCCAATGAATGCACTCCACTCAAATATATGCACTAGGTGTATGTGTTCATTTTTACTTGTCACAAAGACCTAGAAGTCTGATACCTCCTGAAAAGTTGTAAGTGTCTCTGCTTAATACTTACCAAGTCCCTTCTGCTTAAGGACAACTGTAAGGTGAAACACTTGATATTATAGCGTCATGGAGTGCTAATATTTTCCTATTTGCTGCGGATTGTACGTCCTTGAATTACTTATTCCCGAGAAACACGAATAGAACGTCATTGCAGTAGCAATGATTCTCCGAGTCTGGGCATTATATAGTCGATCGAGGATCATCTTTGGAATCCTTCTCACGATCTACGCCATGGAGGTTATCGCAACTCTAGTCTTGGGTATTATTTATTTGAATCCGAGAAACTACTCAGGTATTTGCAGTTTAGCTGATCTAACAGGGTTATCACTCACACTTAATTATGTAGAGACCAGTGATCACGTACTCGGTCTGTCGTTTTGCGTGGCGCAAACATCAAAAAATCTGAGTGTGGCGGCTTTCGTATCCCAACTTTTGTTCTCCTCCATACTGTGTTGCTTGGTGATTGCCCAGTTCATTCGGCAGTCGTATCAAATGTACAGATCGACGAAAACGTGGCAACTCAGCCGTTATGTGAACCTTTTTATCAGGGAAGGCATTCTCTACTTTCTCGCGTACGTCCAACGACCCTTCCATCCTAACCTCAATCCCTACTTATGCTTGAACCTGTGAATTCTCTCGTTTATAGTATGTTCCTCGCGGAGGTTATGATTATTGCTATCACTGGAGACAATGTCTACATCTATGGATGGTGGCAATTACCCTTAGGGATCCTTGAGTATGTGCCCGCGTACACGCTCGCGCCGCGTTTCGTCCTGAGCGTACGTGCATTGTATGCACACGATCTTCGCGGTCGACGTGGTTCGCACATAGACTCGGATTTTGGGTTCACCTCGGCGTTTGGGCGTGGTGTCACAGGTGGAAGTGCGATCGTGTTTGCCGACGGACGAAGAGGGCAGGAGCAGGATGAGGATATACCGATGGAAGAAATGGGGATTCGAGAGGAAGTTCGTGATGGTGACGTGGCGTGACGTCTCGCCAAAGTATACGATGTACCGGTATAGCTTGCGATGTACCACCTGTATTATTTATGGAACATGTGCTTGCGATCTATCCCGAGCATGCGTTCATTGTATGTGTATGATCTTTGTGGTAGATATGGGTCACACAAATACGGATTTCGTGTTTACTTTTGCGTCCGAGAGCATTGCCAGTGGATGTGCGATCGTTTTTTTTTTTTTCAAGGGAAAAAATGGACAGGTGGAAGACAAAGCGATAGGAAGAACTTCGATGCAACCCCTTCCACGTCCACAACACCATCTATGACACCACTCACGGCCAGACTCGATGACGATGACGGCAAGAAACAGATGATTCATAGAACGTCGACACGAAACCACTTCAAGTGCCAAGGGACGGAACGGGCAGGAGTAAGATGAAGATATACAAATGGAGGAAATGTCATTTCAGTCATTTCATCATATTTTCACCCATCCTTGTATCCAGCATTCCTCACCAACGTGCTCAGTTCATCGTCCTCACATTTCCTCTTCCATACATCCCTGTCGTCATCTTCACACAACTGGTCCATATATTTTACATCAGTGGATTGGTTAAATAAGGTCACCTATGCCTAGCCAGCCAAGGTGGACCTTCTCTTCCTCTGTAAGTTAACAATCATATCTACAACTCGGTCCCTCGCATCTTCCAATGACGCACGATCCAAATTCGATTCGCCACTTTCTTCGAACACGTTCGAGCCAAGTACCCGACGAAGGCACAACACCACGTCTGCCTCGTTTTCTCCACCGCTCGCTTCCGAAGGAGGACTCGGCGGTGGCGATGGGACGGATCGGCTAGCAAAGACTTGGCCATACAGAACCGTGGCGCGAATCAAAGCGAGAACGTCTTCGTTGGCGGCGTCTGCCGTGACATAGGAAAGATCGGGGCTGAACGATTCGTCTTGCCATACCTTCGCGAAGGTGTCGGACAAAAGGCCGATATCGCCGCCGAGACTGCGAGCGTGAGTGAGGGTCGCACCCCACGTCTCCAAGTTTTCGGTTGTCAGGAAATCGGAATTAACTTCTGGCCCTTGGGAGACGCGGTAGATGAAGAGCTGAGAGGCGTGCGATTGCAGACGCTTGCGCAAGAGAGTGGATGCGAGTACCGCAATGGGCGAGAAACCAGAGACAGACTTGGACGTTTTCAGACACTCCATGGCTTCTTCAACAGTCATGGAATCGAGCACGAGTTGCTGATATGATGGGACTTCGGGAGACGCCGCTAATTTACTAGCACGAGTCCAGAGTGTTTGCGATCGGGTCGTGGAAAAGGGCAGTAGCTGCGTAAGCAACGCAAGCGTACAGAGATCAGAGACTAGCGTTTCGGAGGCTGCTTCCTTTCCGGTGGAACCTAGGGGACTGGAAAGATAGCTGGAAACTTGCCAGCGCACAGACACTGATACTTTCTCAGACGAGAGAACTACAAGTTCTGCGAGTCGCGTCCATGCTCGTCGCTCGCGCCGTGTTTCAGATACACTTTGAGCCGGAAGAGCGCCGATGGATCCCCGAATCACACCGAACCATCCAGTGCCGACATTCAAGGCTCTCATAAGATTGTCGAATTCGTCAGCTGTACCCTTGGAGCCCAAGGCATCAGTAAGTGGACTTGATACCTCCCTGGTGGCGCGCACGGTGTATTCAGTGGAGGACGAGTCAGGTTCGGAACCAGCGTCACTTATATCAGGAGAGTCGGGAGGTGTCGGAAGGTCAAATGTTTCGTGTGAGGGGCCACCGCGCGCCTGATAAATCAAGGACGCGAATGGTATGAGCTGCATCAATCGCGACTGGTAACTTCTCCGGGACACTGGGATCCAAGGAACGACAATAGAGACGAAGACCGCCAAGGATGCAAACAAGTGGACGATTTGTACGATATCATTCCATGTCCAGCCTATAGTGGGTTGGGTAGAGAAAGTTGCAGAGGTAGAGTGGGATAAGACAGAGCCTTGGTGCGTGTGATGGTGCGAAAATGGCTGAGAAGTGGAGGTCAATGGAGAGTTGAAGAATGAGAAAAGCGCAAAGACAGCAAGGAGGTACTGCTGGGGTTGAACGACATGAGAAGCTATAGGGGGAACTACAACACCCTGGTGACCAGGATCGGTGAGCAATACCGGCGCCGCCGGAACGATCGGGGGAGGAGCATTAGGTTGTATTTTCCGCGGGCGACCGCGTTTACGCTTTTCGACAACGTGGCCTGGCAAAGAGACGGGTACCTCACCACCTGAACCAGCAGGGACAGGGGCAGCGGGGGCAATCTTGCGCTTCTCCTTCTTCGACGTTTCAATCTTGATTTTCTTCCTCGCCCTCTCAGAAGTATCGCCATCGTCCTCACCATCACCATCACCGTCTTCATCGTCGCTGGCATCTTCTGTACCTTCATAATCGATCTCGTCCTTCTCAGGACCACCAAACTTCTTCGTCCACTCAATATCCCATTCAGATAGAATATCTTGTCCGCCAGGGAATCCGCAAATCAAGGTTCGCAGACCATCCTGTTCACGTTTCAGTCTAGTTTCGCGCCTCTTGAGGACACTTGAAAAGTGGCATAAGTGACAGGTGCACGATCTTCATCTCCAACTACATACCGAATATACTCCACCGCCTTTCCAAGCACGTTCGCTTTGCTTCCTTTTCTAGCCACTTTGACACCGTCAATATAACCACGGTCGTCTACGTTATATTCGTCACTCTTGTAGTTCTGGTCCAGAACGCGAAGGGCCGGAACGGCAGCTTTGAGACTCTGGATGCGAGCATTCAGATTAGTCCGATATCGGCGTTCAATGGTTGTGTGACTTGTTTTCGGACGGCCACTCGCTGCGGTATTTATGATATGCGTTTGGGGACCTTGAGCAGTATGTACCGGAGGGGGAGGAGAAGGAGGCATGGAGTGTTGCATTGTTAGGTGTGATTGGAATGGGGCTACGAAAGGGCCAGCTGTTTGAGGGAAGAAGGCAGTCTCTAGAATACATGTACATTAGTATCTCAGAGTGCTCGAGGATGGAATCCGATGCACCTGTGGTCGACCTCGGGACTGCCGGAGCCACTGGAGAAGCACGAGTGCTAGGAGAGCTACCCGGACTAGACGTGCTGAACCCCGGAGGGCTCTCGTCCGTGGAAGCCGACGCAGAGCTGAGAGTTGGTGACGAAAAGGAGAATGAGTAAGAGGGATTGAGCAAGTCTTGCGGCTGGATGGGCACAGTTGGCGCGGGGCGCATGGGTGTCTTCCCGTCAATAAACAGGGCGTTTGGGTTGACGAAAACGGAGTTGAAGTCGACATCGACCGGAAACGAAAAGTCGAAGGGAGGATCTGGTTTTGAGTCATGGGTGTTGTTGAGGAGCATGTAGAGTGGGTCCGATGGATCCAACATAAAGTCAGGCATGCAGTCAGCACTGTCACCGTTGGTTGTGCTCATTGTTTTGACGGCGACGATGAAGGACCTTGAAGAAATACGTGCGGTTTAATGTGCATATGGCACCACTTTGCCAGAGTGGTACCACTTTTGATTTTATCAAATCCAAATATAGTATGTTATTCCCACATCAATCACCGACTTTTCGTCAACGCGAGAGCTTCAGCGTCCATCGACAGCCATGAAATCAGCCAACAGCGACGTCGGTCCGTTCATCTTTTTCTCTAATTTTCATCAGTTCGACCCCGCCCAGATTACAGTTACTTCGGCGGCGCGGAATCTCTCACGGAGGGAAAACGCTCGCCGCGACGAACAGTCGTCCTGTCTCCCACCGCAAACGACGATGGGCAACCCCACCCAGGACCACCCCAGGACCCCGCTGATTTTCTCTGGCTAATGACTGAGGAGCCACACCGCTCGCGACGAATGGCAATCATGAAAGCCCATCCTGACGTCGTCAAGCTGATGGGCCACGAACCTCTCACTAAATATGTCGTCCTTGCCGTCGTATCTCTTCAGCTTTTTATTGCTACACAACTTCGCCATACACATCCGCTCTCTTTTTGGTTCTTGTTCCTCGCTTATGTGATTGGCGGCACTGCAAACCACAACCTTTTCCTTGCTATTCACGAAATCACCCACAACCTCGCCTTCAAAGGCATCGACGCTAACAAAGCACTGGCAATCTTTGCAAACTTACCCATTGGCATACCTTATGCTGCTTCTTTCAAGGTCAGCTCCGCGTCAAATACATATACATCCTCGCTCACCTTGTCGCCGAAAGAGATACCACTTAGAGCATCACAAACATCTTGGTGAAGATGGTATAGACGTAGACCTTCCGACCCGCCTTGAGCTTCTTTGTCTTAACAACGTTCTTGGAAAGACGTTCTTTGCGTACGTGCACTCGTACCCTGCCGTACTTACACCTCACCCTGTAGGAAGTACTTTCCAGATATTCTTCTATGCCTTGAGACCTGGCTTTGTCCGCACGCAAACGCTCACCAAATGGCACTTTATTAACCTCATAGTTCAGCTCGTGTTTGACTATGTCTTAGTACAGACATTCGGTATCCGACCACTTTTGTATCTGCTGTTCTCCAGTTTCTTCGCTGGTAGTCTACATCCGTGTGCTGGTCACTTTATTGCCGAACACTACGTTTGGGATGGCCTCAACCAGGAGACCTACAGTTACTACGGACCCCTTAACATTCTTGCCTACAACGTACGTTTGTATGCTCCTGCACGATTCTGTTAACCAACCCTTCTTATCTATCAGGTGGGCTATCATAACGAACACCATGATTTCCCATCGATCCCATGGACTCGCCTCCCTGGTCTTCGTGCCCTCGCTCCCGAATTTTATGACCCCATTCCCTCGCACCCAAGTTGGCCTATGGTCATCGTTAACTTCATTCGTGACCCCGAGGTTGGTATCTTTGCACGCGTAAAGAGAGCAGATAAGGGTACTCCACTCAGCGGCGAGGTCACTCCCTGCGGAAGCTGCAGCGGATCAGAGAGGGACTAAGGAGCTTCCAAACGATGGACTAACTACCTTCTCTTTACTAATGGAACTCTTGTACATTTTGGATGTTGGAGCCACAAAAATATTTGATTTTATGCATAACTGGCAATGCTGACAAGTATGTCACAGTCCACGGCCCCCTCTAGTTTGAAAGCCTCGTCAGCTCTTTCCGCTTCTTTCTTCTCGCTCATCAAATCTATCAGGAGAAACAACATGGATCGCCCTCCACTCAAATCCGGACAAGCTATAGTGGCCCAGTCTGCCCCTGTAACTAGAGAACGTCCTAGCAGGATAGATACAGACACAACTATCGAACGGCCCTACCTCCCCCGCGCATCCGTCGCGCCGAGCGTCGAGAAACCTGACGGGAGTGCCCGCTACTCTGAAGTATACTCCAACTACGTCAGTACCTCTCCCGCAAGCTCTTGTTTCCGCTATTCAACGACCTTGGCCCCTATAGTCTGTCTTGCAGCAGCACTGCTTATTTTGGGACACGGACAGAGATGGCATCATCTGGCCGCTCGACACCTTTCGGGGATTCCGCGATCTCGGGTTCAACCTCTTGTTCTCCATCTCGGCGTCGATCGTGATTCACGCTGCACTGTCGTTGCCGACTAGGTCAGTCGGGGAATCGGTCTGCGCGCGTTTGATGCACAATTCACTCGTTTTTCAGGCTCGCACTGACGTCCTACGTCCCCGACCCTTTTTTCCGCATCTTTCTCGAGACGATCCATTCTAGTAAACACGGGTCCGACTCGGGCGTGTTCGACACCGAGGGCCGCTTCGTCCCGTGTAAATTCGAGGACATGTGGTGCAAGGTATGCGATCCGTTACATCAAAAAAAACTCGTTTCCCGGCCTGAGCACTCACTCACTCTCCCAGTACGTGTTGATGACCCCCAAGACGCCCGTGACGTCGATGAGTTTCTTCGAGTTTTGGGTGTTCTTGCATGGGAGCCGCGTCGCGATGGACCCGTTTGGCTGGGTCGCCACATTCTTGGAGTGGCTGACTGCGTTTTTGCTCGTGCAGCAAAACGGAATGGTCGAGAAGGAGGACGTGCGGCGTATCCTGGACGGTTCGCTCTTTTTCGAAATCCGAGATGCGCGAAGATCTGGGCGGGGCTGGAACAAGGGATGGGGTCTCGGTGGGGACGGGTTCATTGGCGGCGAGCAGTTGCTTCCATTTGGGCTCTGAACCAGCGGTCCTTTTTCTAAGTTATCAAGTGGTATATATTACAGTCGTAGTTCCCTCTCGTTAAAGTAGATAACGCGCTTAGCTGCCTTGCCGAATAGACAAATTGAGAATACGCCTCGCTAGAACTTTGCTAACTGGCCAACTGTTGATCACCAGTCCTACTTGAAACATAGTTTGAGGGTTTCTCTGATAGTTTGTAGATGGTAATGGCAATGGCAAACGTGAGCGGTGAGCACACGAAAGACGACATTTATCTCTGCATCGCACCGTGTGGGACGCAGAGCTAAAGGTCGCCACCCGCGAGTAGCTAACCCAGAATCATGGCCAGCTGCACAAAACGGCTTGACCGATGCCACGAGAAAATGGGAGCAGTAGTAATGGCCGCCAGAGGACGAGTGCGCCATCCCTCCCTCAAAAAAAAACGACACTGAGATAAGACAGTTCACAGTACCTTGTCCACCAAATCTATCATCGATAAGGGGGTTTAAACATCGACCCACCACACTGCGTCCGTCGTGGTCGTTGGACCAATCCAACAGCCGTGAGTCGCTTTCCCCTGATTCCCATGCTTGGGACGATCACCTGACCGCAGCCTATGAAAGGTGCTTATGAGGGCCCCTTTTCAAAAAGCACTTGGCGCCAGGGGGGCGTACGTGTGAAGTATCGGGGCCCATCGTCACTTGACTCTCCGAAATCCTCGAGGGACACCGAGGGCAGGGAACGGCTTGGCGTGGGGATGCCAGTGCGAAGACGTGTGGTTCACGCCAGGGCCCACGGGGCATGCGTCTACTTTCGACTTCGCCATCGCGGATATTGTCGTGACAGGAACTTGAAGAACGCATGTGAGTCATGTGAGAACACGAAACAATCACACCAGCAAACACTTTGTCCGTCTCTTGACCAGATGGCCTCCAGGCTGAAAGCGCGCTGGTGCTTCGTAAATAGTAAAGTTCGTGATGGTCGGCAAAAGTTTCTCCGCTTTTCGTTGGTAACACAAAAGTATAACACGCCCCTGCTCAATCGCGGCGTCATCAGTCTTTTTTTACTTATTGTAAACCACCAAACTTTCTTACCAAAACATAGCTAGGGATTGGTGCCCTTGAAAATTAGTGAACAAAAAATGTTTGTATGTTTGCATAGCGTACGATGGCACAAGCAGAAACCATGTGCGAAAAGCAAGCATATATGGACAATAGCAGACAACACGTGTTGGCTGTGTCCAGATGGACGAAGGTGAAACATCTCAAAGAAATATCAAGTTCGAGTATCATAAGTCCAATGCCGTGTGGAGAGATTTCTTACTCCTTGGAGATCGCACACCAAGGGAGTGCTATATGATACAAACAAGTCCGTGGAGCCTATGCCACTAAGTCAACGAGTATAGTGATGATGCCAAGAACTGTTACAGAAAACCTGAGTCAGCATCCAACGTTACGATATCCAGAAGGGGGAAACCGACCAATCTCAATGCCAATTAAAGCGATGACAATCTGTTCAAGTCGCTCTGCGTGCCTGCTCGAGACAGATTCCTTTAGGAGTTGAAGCATATCTTGAAGTACCTGTCATAACTCCACTTGTCACTGACGACCGCATGGGTACAACAAGCGAGCCGGTTCAACGGACCTCTACACGCGTATTTAGTAAATCAATTCGTTGGGGAACTTCTAGATAACTTCTCGCAGCTTCGTACAGAGGTTGCAAATCGGGGTACGTCTGTCTTTGGTCGTCAATATCCGCGGAGAACAGAAGCGTCCACATGTATAGAACAAGATGCTTACCCAAAACACCTCCTACAACGCGACGATAAGAAGTCAACGCCACTAGTCCGACGCACGCAAAAGATAAGTAGATGAAGTGAACGTACTGGCGAGTCGAGCACGGATCCGACGGAGTTAATGTTTGTCCGTAAAATGAAGAGCTCTCCCGTTTTACGCATGATCTCTATTCTCTACACGTTCGCGAAGCTCCCCACGAGCTCAAAAAGTAACCATACCTTTATGGGGCATCCCAATTTTGCCTGTTTCCGAGAGCGTTTCAGGTATGTCCTTGGTTTCTTCTATTTTGGAAGATATGAGTTCCTCAAACTGAACAGGTACGATTGGTTAAGCATCGCTGACAAACAATAACATCAAACATACCAACGATATCTTGACCGACTGGGAAAGGGCATGGGATAGTGACAACTTGGTCCTTTGGTCCGTGGCATTATGGCATGACATACGTGGTCATATGAACGAACCTACATGTATCCTGAGCCGTGTCGGAGAGTGATCACATCGTTATATATTCTTTTCAGGAAGTGAGATTTGGCTATATGAACGTATCCCCGGCTGAAGAAAGCGCACGCACCGACTGTAGTTTGCGTAGTAATAATTCAGATCCTCCATCTCGACCTGATCGGGCCCTACACGAGATATCGCAAATTGTCATGTTTCGAGGAACGTCGCGACTTACCAAGTCTATCTACCTCGAAACGTCGTCTGAGAAGTCGTTATTGGAGTAATCGAGCGGTGAAACAAAAAAGACTCACATGGATGCCAAAAAACGCTTCTCCTGCGCCTCTGACATTCCCCATATCACGACCGTGCCATAGCCAAAGACGAATATCTCCGCCTCCTTCGGTACGGCATGAAATTTGCTCCGCTTCTTCTTGGGGTAAGCATTACTTGCATCAGGCGTGGGAGGATTCAACTCAGGAACGCCGAGCAAGTCACCCGTTAGATTACTCCGCTTCGCATACGTGTCTGCATTGCTCGACGGCTCGTAAGCATATGGGGTGTAGATCACGTCGTCGATGATCTTTGCGTCCGTATGGTACGCCGCACGCCTCGCGCCAAAGAACTTGATGAGCTCAGGGAGCAGGTACGACCTGTCGACCAACGTCAACACCTGATGACCCTGCAACAACAGAAAAACGTGTGCGGAAGAAACTTACTGCGCCGTGGCATACGCGGTCACCCGCGGCAAAGACTTTGCCTTCTTCTTGGTCAGCCTGAGCGCATCGCGCCGCGCGGTGCCCTGAGGGATGCGCGATATCTGACGCAGACGCCCCTCGGCGCCTTCCTCGTCGTCGTCTTCGTCGGCCTCTTCCTCTTCTTCGTCATCGCCCTCATCCGTGTCTCCAGTGGCATTTGGGCTCTCCTCCAACTCGCCTGCAGGACGTGTCGCAGGACCCGCCGTCGTTGGCTCGTCGGGCAAAACCTTGAGTTTACCGGCCGTCTTGGTCGAGCGGTTGGCGCCACGCATCTTTGGCTCCGCCTGGTCCGCAGGTGACGACTGCGGAGCATTGGTCTTTGGCAGAAGCGGTTTCGAAGACATTGGTCAAGCTCTGGACAGGAGTCGTGCTCGTCGTCTGGCACGGCGTTCGCGGTCCAGTTCAAAATTAGTTAGATATCATTTACCCATTATTTTCTTACATGAAAAATAATTCAATAATTATTTAGATAAGGGCGGGATGACATCATTGTGGCCGCCTTGTTATCCTCCACTTTGCTCGCGACGTGCAGCGCCCTGTCATTCCGTCCTCCTGGAAGGGCATCCAAAAGCAACTTTGATGCCTTGAAACTCGCGTGCAACGATCAGATATGGATACTTGCAAAAAAAAAAAAAGAATCATGTGGGCCACAGCAATCTGAAACACGATTGGCCAACTTTAGCTTATGCTTGAAGTTACGGGACAAAAGTTACGGGACCGGAACACTAGATGCCGTCTCCCTTCCCGTCTCGCGCACGTGATAAGAACGGGTCATTATTGCTGACGAGAAGATGCATGAGAGACTTCAAGGTTTCGCCACCATCAATCCATCTCCACTCGGTTACGAGACTGGCAGCAAGGCTCGTATATCCTGATAGACTACATAATCACGCATGCCTTATATCCACCATGTCTATTAGTAGGTGTATTTGTATCTTGGACTGCGTTCTATCAGGGGTACGAAGGCAGACGGTTTAGGCAATCACGAGACAGATGGCATCGCCATGAGGTAATCGCAACCAACAGCAAAAAAACGGAAGCGTGTTGCAGGACCACCATCAGAAACGGTGCTGGAACATGCCCTAGGGCCCTGCTTATGTCCGGTCTCCGGCTCCATGAGCCCAACCTTGTCCCTGGAACGGACCGGTGCGATTTACGTTTTGCATGGATCCCTCTGTCGACGCGGTAAGCATTGCTCCTTGGGAATCGGGGACGAGGAGGCCAATGAACGAGCAGGGGTTACGTTGTGCCGATCGGTCGACGGTCGGTCGTTGTCATGTATGTTTCCCACCCAACCGCGACAATTCAATGCGTAGCTAATCATATCTTGCCCAAAACCCTCGGCCCCAAGGAACGAATGCATGAAAATACTTACATTGCCCGCGGTCAGATTGCCACACTACCCCCTTTTGTAGACGGAGCCTGAGCGCGGGCTCTGGTTCTACCTGTACAGATCTGAATCTTGTAGTCAAAATCAGACTTGTCGAGGGACCCTTTGCGATAACTTTACTTGACGTGCTCCGATGTTACGGTGCCTCCGTTACGCCAAGATAAGTAATCGAGACAATATTGCTGTCTTGACCGATGCATGAACTTTGTCACGGCATTCTAAGACGCGAACACGAAAAAAGAAGCCATTAGAGCACGATGCGAGAGTCGAGTCTTGTCTAGACGGACTCGGAGGTGATTCATCTAGAGAACCTCGAGAGTAGACTCGCCCCGGTATCTTCCGTCACTCTCCCGCGCCATCAATCTTGCCCATCTGCTATCAGGTCCGTGCTCTGCTTTTGTTCCTTCTGGGGTGTTGTTCCCCTGCGCCTTTTCCCGAGCCTTCTTTCAGCCGCAGCTAAGCCGATCGCCCCAAGTGCGTTCAGGATGAAACATATCGTACCCGCGGATCCACTGAAAAGAAAAGGGTGATATATCCATGTGCTCCCAGAGTTAAAGTATGCTTCCAGATACATCGCCCCCGCTCGTTTGGGCTAAACAGCCCGCACTCTGCCTCGGGGGCCAGGTGTAGTGCATATATAAACCACCCCAAAACGTCCAGCATCGCTGGCGCTGTGAACAGTCTCTCACCTTGTCTGGGAAGCCAGCGAGTTCTGGACAGCATTTACGTACAACCACACCAGACTAGTCAGATTTCTCGGAAAAAGGAGACCACCCATAGATACCGATCTGGACCTAATATTAGGGATGTCCCCTAGTGCAATTACCGCTCACGGAAATTTCTCAATACTGCGAGAAAAAAAAAGTGCAGACAGACGCCTTGTTCATAAAAAGGTCAAGGTGAGCCGTTGGTAGTCCGTGAGCAAGGTCGTCAATTTCCGGGAGTCACTGCTGTGAAACAGACCTCATGAACATGTTTTTTTTTTCTTCCCAGCACGGTCACCGGATATCGCGCGCTTTCACCGTCAAAGACCACTCCTCCGCGTTCCCAGGAAACGTAACATTACCCACGAACAAAGGAGGTATTAGCGACCAACTGAGATGAGATGGCTGATTAGCAATTTTCATTATGTCCGCACCGCCACTGCACGCGTGCGAGATCATGTTACCCACCTGTCTCCGTTCCAACTTGACGCATGATGGCGTCAAACCACGGGAAACAACTCTTCCACCTAGAAATATTTTTTTCTTTGACGGAGGTGGACCTGATAATATATCAAACGCACCCACGCGGCCAGTGACTCCTCGTCAAGACATTACCAAGGGGTCGTGGAACAATTTTTTTTTACGATTCTCATCGTTCACGCTATTGAACATCAAGTCTCGGGTGCGAACATCTGAGTAAGGGAGAACAAAAATACCTGCAGTTCACCCTCAATGAGCCCTGGAGTTGAGATCCCTGTGAGTAAAATACCTCGATAAAAAAAAACATCATTCGAGAAAAAAAAAAGGTTTTACCTGCAGATAGCGTTCCCGCGGATTTGACTAAACGATGATCCCCGCGCACGCTCGCGATATAATACATGGTTCCAACGCGGTGCTCGCCCTCGAGGTTCTCAGGCGTCGGGGTATCAAAAGGACATGTCGTTGGAGGAGGAGCACCGGATCTGCGCACGCACGGTCAGTGATCCGATATATGTATATATATATATATATATATATATTTTCTCCTCCTTTTTTTTTTCCATCTCCGGCCGCTTTTCCACTTGGCTATCCAGGCCCTGACCCGCCGAAAGGACTTTCGACAGTCGAATTTCATGTCATGAGACTGTAATTACCGATCATGTCAAGGTCCGTCATGCGTGCGGAACGCTCCCTCGAGAGCGCACATGACCTAAAATGACTCTTCTGGCCTGGAGGATCCCAGACCACAGGGTTTGCGTCCTTGGACTTCGAGAAAGAAGAGAGAGAGCGACGACACGCACCGCAGCGCGCAGCCTCGTCCAGTGCTTCTGATCAACCTCCCCTGATGCTCGTTCTAGGCTAAAAAAAAGGGGGTCGTGGAGAAGGGAATGGGGGGGGGGGGCAAGCCAAAAACCTTCCATGATCGGAATTTCAAAAAAACGCTCGGGAACCAGCGCGTGCAAGTCTAGATGGATGGTCCACATTATGTGTGGCGTGATCAATACTCCGTCGCTATTTTACATCCGTTTCACTGACCGGTGTGCTGACATAGACACAGGTAGTTCCAAGTTGCGTGTGAGCACTGGAATATCTGTAGTTCCCCGGAGGTGGAGTGTGTCGGAAGCCGAAGGTTTAGCATGAGGAGGGGACCCATTCGTTCACGCGCCACCAGGAATTGTACATCGCCTTCCCCCATCTGAAGGCCACCTCCGAACAATACACGGGATGTACCTTATGGAACTCTCCGTGCCCTGAGGGTACCGCATATGCCCGCTCGTCCGCCTCAAACATGAAATGTGATACGTCACGCTGAGAGCTCCGCGGAGTGGTTGTATGTGCAAACAGAGCCCTAGAGTGCCAAGAACCCACCTTTCACACCGATTCAGGTGGCAAAGACAATTTCCGCAATGTACATTGGCCTAAAACTCGCTTGTGGGTCCAAGTCAAGTACAAGGGGTGCAAGTCACGCGCCTGCTTGTTTCAACGATAAATCACATTCAAAATCCAAATGCGAGGGTGAGATAGCATACAAAAACTGCAAAAAAAAAAAAAAAAGCAAAGCCAAACTCCACAGTGCGAGTCCATAATCTATATACGTGCGAGTTCAATCTAGAGTGCGCAGCAAGATAGCTCAAGTCGTTGGATGTGGTACAAAGGCGGCGAGGTCTTCGAATGCCGTGTCGTGACGTGGGGGCGACGTTAGAACTGCATTCTGCCTGAGAATGAATGCGTATGCGAGTGCCCGCAGGATGGCGCTTTGGGCATCGTCGACGTGAGGGTCTGAGTGGAGAAGCGTTGCAAGAACTGTTCGTCGATAGGATCGCGTCTCGGGTACGAGAGATTTTGGAGGTAGTCGAGAGGGACCAGTTGTTCCGACAGGTGAATGGGATTCATTCGTGGACTTGGAGTGGCCGGCATGGATGAGGATGAGGAAGGGGGCGAGGGACAGTTGCCATCTCGATATCGTGGGTGATCCCTCCCTGGCATCAGGTTAGGTTCCGAGTAGGTTGTTTGGCGAACGCCACCCGAACCATAATGCGAGTGCTCGGCCGATGACGGCAGGGAGAAAGCAGTTTTCCGCACGCCAGGGGCATCTGCTGGATCTGATTGAGAAGGATTGGAAGTAGGGAACTGGGTGTAGATGGGAGCAGGGGCCTGTGCGTGATAGAGAACAGGGTCCGAGGACGAGATGACACCTTCCATAGGAGCTTGGGAGATGCGTTTTGCGACGACGGATTTCGGGAGGTCTTCGTCCCTCCGGGATTTGCCATCCCTGCGGGCGCTACGGAACCAACCGTCTGGAACGGGGACGTCGCCAATGCCATGGATATTATCGATTGTATTGAGACGGTCGAGCTTTTGCTGGCTAAAGTATGCCGCTATCGAAGGGGATGATTAGATGGGAAGCTGCGGAGATTGCCATGAAACACGTACTGAGGTGCCACTTCCTGAATATACCTCGGGAGCGATCATCGGGCAAAGAAACGCGCACACTATAAGTTTGCTTTATTAAGCGTTCAGATTCGCTTGTTGCGCGGGATCGAGGTGATGGATACATGCTGTACATGTGTGACAGGGTTAATGATCGAATTAGGATAAGGAGGAAACAAGTGGGATGCACGGCAAGGGACGGTGAAAGAAAAGGGTTAAATGACTGACCTAATCATTTGCGCCCAGGGGGTAGAGGCGCTGGTGGGGTCGTCGCTCACGTCGCACTCTTTCTGATGGTAAAAGAGAAAGTCCTAGAGGGAGGGTGAATGCGGGAGAAGAGAGAGTGGCGGAGGGCGTACATCGCGGACGCGACTTGGGCCCCAGCCCATGCCATCGGTCCTAGATGGGAGGGTGAGCGGTGGTGAGGAAGAGCACAGGGAGGGACGCACCATCGTTCCATGCCGAGGCCGGTGGCCTCCGAGTTGGCGCTGCGCTCCTCCCAGACGTATACGTTCCCGGGTACGATGGCGCGGCGTTCTTCGGCATCGAGACGGCGAGTGATGAGCGGGATGATGTTGCGTGCGACGGCATAGAAGACGTGGAGTGCGTCTCTGGTTGAGCGGATGCGGACGTTTTGGAGGGAGGGATGCTGCATTGGGGGATATGGGAAGGGAGGGGGAAACGATGGAAGGGGTGGCCATATATATATTCGTGCGCGGGGTCGATTAAAGTTTGAATTGAGTTGATCAACTCAAAGGTATCAAACTTAGCTTGGACATGGCCACCGTCGCTCGACCCAACGGGCCAACGCTTTCTCTCGAACCGCGAAGGTTTTCAATGTCCGAGACTCCGTGGCGGGCTACGACGGTCGACCCTCTGCCGCATCTGCCAGCTCACACCATCCTGGCAACACGTCCGACTTCTTCGCACCACGCTCCCGGGAGCAATCACGGTTGCATTCCAAACGGTCACTCGTCACTTGCCACTCGCCCAGCGGCCGCAAATTCAGGGTGCTACTACCGTCGCCCTTTGGGGGTCGTGAATCCTTCCGAGGGTCGTCGTGCCAGTGTCCGTCTTGTGACAACATCTTTCGGACTTGGACAACGTTTCTGCCTCAAGCTCATGCTGCTAGTTGTCATACATCACTGCGGACCTTGCCACCTTCAAATTCCCGATAAAGATCTCGTCCCCGCATTGACGAGGTGTGTGCACAAACATACCACTCGACTCGAAACATGACCTGGTTGTGCGCAAAATTACCTGTCGTAATGCAATGTGGGTGTTGTATGTACGATATAATAATATTATGGTAATGGATTCTGTGTGGAGGTGAGTCGCCCATCTGGCACTGCTAATTGGGGGTCAGTGCGAGATCGGATGCAATGAACCACATAGTCGGTAAATCAACCATGTCCTATACGACTAAATGGTCTTTTTCGTAAAAACAAACAGGGGTCAACGTTGTTTCCTTGGAAAGCGGGCGGATCTCACCTCGCAACGGCAGTACAATGGACACCAGGTCTGGAATCTCCGCATAGTGCATCTGCTCACGGAATAGGTATCGTATCCGTAACGATTTAGGCGTCTTGGGTGCCGGGTCACAGAACCCCTGTATACCCGACTAGAGGCGACCAATGAGCACCACGTCATACTCCATTCCATTCCTGAAAAAATTTCACCTTGGGCACTTTGTTCGACACGTAAAGCTGACTGTTGTGCACTAGCGCTTGAACAGGTATCGTCACATCTATATCGAGACCCGCTGTTTCATATCCCACAGAAGTCGGTCCATAACTGGCCTCCAAAACAACTAGTCCTAACCGGGGTAAAGTTAGCATAGGGAAAAAAAACTCGCATTCTGCCGTCAACGTCACCTCCTATCGCTCTTTCAGCATCCATACGTCTCCTGGCTGGCTCTTTCAAAAGGAGAATAGTGTTCTCGGTCTCCCTCATTACCGCCGACCTCTCCTCTTTCAGCGCCCTCCGGGCTGCATCAAAGTACCTGAATCCCCGTTCGGCGAGTACCCCAAAAATTCAGAGAAGTGTACGTACTTGGCACGCTGCACACGACGGCGAGGCTTCAATACGAATTGATATCCGAGGGCCAATGCCGTGCAAGGTATTACCATGGAATATAAAGCCAAGGTTTCGTTACTGTCGGGCGACAAGACAATTGGCAGTGTCCATTTTTGCCGCAGGTACGATAATCTGACGGCACGTTGAGTGAACCCACGCACGCTGATGGATCGGTAAGAAACTTACTCGAGTCTCACGAACACTCCCCAGTTACCCACTCCAGCAGCTGTGGAAAAAGCACTTCGCTTTCCGTTCCACGTTGCCGAGACGGAATACGCCGCGCCCCGTAAACCGATTTCCACGCTCGCCTTCAGGCGAAGTGCAAGCTCGTGAAGGAAAACGGAATAGTTCACCGTGAAGCATGATTCTAGACCATGAAGAATCATGCCATACGACCACGATCCAGTACCTGTGCCGAAGCCAGTGATGGATCCTGGTCCGTTTTCGAACATGGGTTCGCCGGGGTCTGGGGCCGGCGTGTATTCTTCTGGTAACGTCAGGTCAAACGGCTTCGAAGAATGCACATGTAGCTCTAGGCGGCTAGTAGGCGACCCTGGCGTGAACGACCAAGCAGCAGTCGCCTGGGTTGGTGAATGTCGGAACAGCCGGCGGCCGAAAGATAGGGTGAAAAACGGCGGCACGGTACGCCACAAAGCGGGAATAAAGCCTGTTCGCAGCACAACGGCATTGTCGTTGTCATTGTATGTGGTCGCTGCGGCGATGATGTGAGGCTTCAGAAACCCCGCCGTCAACTGCAATTCAAGTCAGTCACGATCCCCTGAGTGATGAGCCAAAGGGTGCCGCAAAACGTGTGAAGCTTACATCTAGCACGATTCGCGGGGAAAACTGATGCTGTAGAACACCCGTTAAAGTACGTGTGATACTCCGTGGGCCCAACTGAGCTTGACCGTTGAGGGAAACGGTAGTTTTGGGCCCTATGCGCTTCTATAGGACATTATAAAGACACTGTACATCAGATCAATCGGATTGGGTAGGAATGAAGAGATCTGACCGTAACGTTCTGGCGGACTCCGAAAGAGGTAGCCCCGATACCACGTATACGGTCGAGAATATTCTTTGTAGAATCACCCCTACGCGCGAATAGGGAGGCGGCACTGACTGTACAAGTAACCGAGCCCCTGGGCTGAAGAAGCTGCTCCGCAACATCATGGCGGCGATCAAATTCCCACTCGTCGAGAGCCGCCTTGATCTGATTTTCCCTTCGCTGAGTACTCTGGATTGGGTTTCAATATCGAGAGCCTACTTCTTCGTTATCTTTCGATCGCAGCTCCGTCGGCCATTTCCATTTGAGACCGTCCGGCCCTAAGCGACGAAATTATAAGAAGGCCGAAGAGGAGGGCGGACGGGACTTGCCTAGGCGATCGTAAACTTGACTATAGAAACGAAAATGAATAGCGCGGAGGAATAAAAGGGGTACGGTCACGTACCGGAGGAACGGATCTGACAAAACTATATTTCACGGACAGTTAGGGGACGGGGAGCAAGCCTCGAAATAGAGCGGCCCTACCTTCATAAGCTTTTTGTATGTCGAGAAATTTCGCAACAGCAGTGTCTTTGGTATGTTCGTCGTGCTGCTTGTCGGGATGGAAAATGACAGACAGAGTTTTGTAACGCTCTCTTATTTCGTTTTGTGACGCGGTATTGGGCAAGTTGAGCACAGCACTGTCCAACGTCAGCTCGCGACGACGAATACTCACTGACACTGACTAGAGGTAGTCTCTGGAATCCATGTTTGGTCAACCGTGTCGTATGTCGCGCGTAATTATGCCATGATCATGTGACAATTTCTCACGCAACATAATGCCACGTCGTGGTCTCGGAAGTGTTAGCCTTTGACTACCAACATGAGCTCCCGCATCAACATTGGCCGTCCCGTCGCCGCCAACTACAATGCTGACCCACATGGCTTTGCAAACTCGCGCCATTCGTCGGGATACCGCGCAGCAAACCCAGATGACCCGCTTGAGAAGCTGAGGGTTCTGGGTAAACAGGTCGAGGATGCCATCGAAGTCTACTCACAACCACTCCGACCTCATCTTCCCGCAATCGGTCGTTTCCTCATCGTCGTCACGTTCTACGAGGACGCGTTGAGGATTGTCACGCAGTGGAGTGACCAGCTCTGGTATCTGCAAACGTGCGTTGCTCGCCTCCCACTCGTGTTATACCCTCATGCCCGTCGGACAGTCACAGACACTTTTACTGGGGCCTATCTCATCTTTTCCTGTTTCTGAACGTCATTGTGCGTTTGTGTTATTTTTTTTGGTCCTGCCTCCACGTGCATCAACTGTGCCAAATTTAGGTCATGTTGGCAGCGTCCTCAGCCGTTATAACGAAGCGTTTCACGGAATACGCGGTCCTTGGTCTTTTCCTCGTCGTTATCTCGCAGGGGTTCGGCTATGGTCTCATCTTTGACCTCAACTTTTTCCTCCGTAATCTCAGTGTCATTGGTGGTCTCGTCATGGTATTCAGCGAGACCCTTATTTCAAGAAAGAAAAACTTTGCTGGCCTCCCTACGATAAGTGAAACGGATCGCAAAAAATAGTATGCTGCATTCTTGCATTTCTCGGTGTCTCTCATGTTTTGTCTAGTTTCCTTCTCGCTGGACGCGTCTTGCTCATATTCTTGTTCATTGGCTTCATTCTTCAGGGTAAATGGAGCATAGGTCGTGTGTTTGTCTCTCTTTTCGGTCTCGCTGCGTGCACCATGGTCGCTGTCGGCTTCAAAGCCAAGTGGTCCGCAACCTTTTTGGTCATCGTGTTGAGCATCTTCAACGTGTTCGCCAACAACTGGTGGAGTGTGCACAGCAGACATCCTCAACGCGACTTCCTCAAGTATGTACCCAGCTGTTGTGCAATTCACGTTGCTCATGTTCCTTCAGATATGATTTCTTCCAAACGCTTTGTATGTTTCTTGGATGTAGTAAACCGACCTTGGCTTACCTTTTTTCCCTCAGCGATCGTTGGTGGTCTTATCCTTCTCGTCAATATCGGGCCAGGTAAAGTTCCCCTCGGATACTATCCCACTTGCATTAACATTTTTATCAGGTGGTCTTTCTGTGGACGAGAAGAAGAAGACATACTGAGCGTCATCGATACTTTGGCTGCAGGGCAATGGTAAACCGTGGCATTGACATTTGACCCTGATTACACACGCCGACTGTCCACACCATCTCGTTTACTATCAGCTACACATGCAACCGAACATGCGCGCGAGTGTGAGATTTGATTGTAGTACACAGGGGTTATTTGTCACGTGGTAAAAATTTCGAGTGAATTGAGCATGCGACGGTTGTTGTCACGATGAGCGATGTCAAGGTCTACACCGTCAACGGTGCCGTCGCTGGCGCATCTTCGTCGATACCGGACTGGCTCACGAAAGCTAGGACGACGAAAGCAAAGGGCAAACGTGCGCTCCGAGAACATGTCGAAGGTCAGATAGAGTTGATCCAGGGGTTCGAGTTCCCCGAGGCGAGTAACAAAATCAAGACCACAAGAGACGGGCACCACGCCATCGCGACCGGGACGTACAAACCCCAGATACGCGTTTGGGACCTAGACGAACTCGCGCTCAAATTCGAACGCCACGGCAACGCCGAAAACGTCGATTTTCTCGTGAGTTGCGCGCATTCCGCTTTTCATCTCCTCGGGCGACGACACCCAGACGTAAAAAAACGCCCAGATACTGTCGGACGACTGGACCAAGACGATCCACCTCCAAAACGACCGCACGATCGAGCTGCACACGCAGAGCGGGTTCCACTACCGCACGCGCATCCCGCGCTTCGGGCGTGCGCTCGCCTACCACTACCCTTCGTGCGACCTGCTCGTCGCCGCCTCCGGAAACGAGATATACAGACTCAACCTCGAGCAAGGGCGATTCTTGGCCCCGCTCGCGCTTCGCTCCGGCCACGATTCAGAGACGGACGGGGACCTGGTCGTCGGCGTCAACTGCATCGACGTCAACCCGGCGCACCAGCTGTTGGCGTTTGGACTCGACGGGCGCGCACGCGTGCAGTTTTGGGACCCGAGATCGCGCGCGGTCGTCGGTGTGCTCGATCTGCCCGAGGGACGGATCGCGCAGGACGTGGGTGTTGGGCGGGCGGGGGCGTCGCTGCCGGGCGTCGAGGATGGGTCGGCATCGGGTGCGCTCGCGGTGACGGCTATTGCGGCGCGATCCGATGGGCTGTCGTATGCCATTGGCACGTCGACGGGGCACACGCTGTTGTACGACGTACGTTCGCCGCGGCCGTTTGCGCTCAAAGACCAGGGGTATGGGCTACCCCTCAAGAAAGTCGCTTGGCTCGAAGGTGGCAGTCGCATGGCGGGCGACGGGATGGTTCTCAGTGCTGATAAAAAGGTCGTCAAAATATGGGACCGGAATACGGTATGACGAATGTTTTTTCTTTTTTTTTGTCGTGCATTGTGCTCACGTACTTTTTTAAAATAAAAATAAAAAAATAAACAGCCGTCATCGAATTTTGTATCCATCACGCCGGCCACGGACCTCAATGATATTCATCACATACCAGGAAGTGGCCTACTGCTCACCGCCAACGAGGGGATTAAAATGGCATCGTATTATATCCCACAGCTCGGTCCAGCGCCGCGTTGGGCCAGCTTCCTGGAAAACATCACGGAGGAAATGGAAGACCAGAGCATACGAAACGTGTACGAAGACTACAAATTCATCGAGCGGAAAGAGCTACAGACGTACGTCGTCCTGCCCTTGTGACTTGTGGACGTAGCACCAATCCTTTTTTTTTTTCCCTTGCACGCAGTCTTGGTCTGGATCACCTCATTGGCACGCCTGCACTCAAACCATACATGCATGGCTACTTCGTGTCTCTCAAGCTCTACGACACGGCACGCGTTATCTCCAACCCATTCGCTTATGCTGAACACCGCGAGAAGCTTGTCAAGGAGCGGCTGGAAAAGTTGGCGGATACGCGGATACGTACACGCAAGGACGGCATTTCCACGTCTGTCAAGGTTAACAAGGCTCTCGCAGAACGGATCGAGCGGAACACAGAACGAGAGAGGCGAAGGGAAGAGAAAAAAAGGGCGAGAAAGGCCAAAAAGGCGACCGAGGACGGAGCGGAAGATGTGGAGGATGCCATGTCTGTGGATGGGGAGCAGACCGTGGACGAAGAACAAACCACGCTGTTGAATGACCCTCGATTCAAAGATCTCTTCGAAAACCCTGAATTTGCGGTTGACGAGACGAGCAGGGAGTACGCGCTCCTTAATCCCTCTTCGGTTGCACAGAAAAATGCAAATTCATCCCGGAGAAAGACGGCCGTGGAGGATGAAGAGGATGAGAGCGATAAAACGTCGTCGAATGGGTTGGGCAGCAGCGGTGATGAGAGTAGTGAGGACGACAGTGACAGTGAGGACAGCTCCGATGCCGGGGGTGGGTCGAGGATGCACATTCATTTCCGGACACTGACATCATGGGCTGCAGACCTGAATCAACATGATCCCCGATCGAGGCCAGGGCAGAAAAACGCGCGGCTGCAGCAAGTCTACTCACGAACACGCGACGCTAATAGACAACCGAACAAGGTCCATATGGTGCCTTTGGTTGCTCAAACGACAGCGTCTGCTGGCAAAACGAACGACAAGGATGCATCGTTTGGACAGCGTCTTGTTTCTCAGCGGCATTCCAAGTCCTCTGTCGAAACACCTTCGACGGTCCGGTTTAGTGCTGACGGTGGCATGGAGATGAGCTTTGTCCCCTCTGGAACTGGTGATGATGACATGCGGCCAGCACCAAAGAAGAAACAAGTCCGAAAGGGCGTGGAGGAATTTGGGGCGGGCATGGAGCGAGGAGTAGAAGTGCCAAAGGGGGAGATGAGCGAGAGCGAGCGGAGTGGCCGAAAGCAACGTCGAAAAGGAATGCGGAGCGGTAGTAGAAACGTGTTTAGGAAATCGGGCTCCTAGTACATACTTGCTTTCATGTCGCCAGGCTCGACTGCAAAAACCCGCCTTGTTGAATCTCAATACGCCGCCGCTGCCATCGTCCCGCTCATAAAATCGCCTGCAGTGAGGGTGCCCCCGCCGGTGTGTGTCGCATTTACATGACCACCGTCGTCGCCTAATCTCTCAAGGTCGAACTCCCCCCTGACGTCCATCCACTTCCCGACAGCGTCACTCCCTACGTGAGTTCAAATCATCATCGTTATTGCGGCTCTGCCCAGTTCATGCACACAGTTCGCCTACCCCTTCGTACTCGAGCCCCACGTCCTCGCGCTCGAGTCCTCCCGGCGCAACCAGCTTGCCACCTACACCGCACGCCGCGAAAGCCTCCTCCAGGCGCGCGAGGATGAAAAAGAGCAACGGCGGCGAGATGCACTGCGACGGGTCGCTCCGGGCTTCGATGGGCACGGCACCCCGCTCGAACCCATGCGCGTGGGGTCGTCGACTGGGACGTCGGATGTCATGGACAACCTCGTAGACGAGCTCGAGCGAATGACGACTGCCGCTGGGACGACTCGGGCGTCTTCGTCTTCGCAATAAGGACGGTCAGGGATCAGCGGGCGGTGGTTTGGTAGAATCGGGTCGCAATCAGAGTAAACATGGATGTAAGCTCGAACGAAATCACATTCCTATAAACCTCACTTTGGGGCTCCTTTCCGAAAAAGAGCTCTTTACGACACTGGCCATTCAGCTTGTCGATGTTCATCCCGCTCGTTACGTCCACCAGCAAACCATTTCGTGCGCCTTTCATTCCGCGCATACATATTGGAACCTTGACGTCTCGCCTGCTCAAACGGAATGTTACTTTTGCCGTTTGTGAGGCAAAAGGACGTCTCTGCCTCGGAGAAGGCGAGGTGACTGATTATGGTATTTCCCGACACCCTTTCTGAAAGATATTTATCAACTAGATGGCGAGGCATATCCCTGCTTGTTGATACCTTCTGACGTGTCTCGAGATGGATGTGTTCCATCTCGTTGACTACCAGGCATTTAGTCACGCATTCTTATCGAAGGCAGCCAGGGTTATTCCGGAATTTATCAACTGTGTACATGGGTTTACCAACGTGATGATCTTTCGGTGGTTGAAGTCGCGCATATCATCCCAAAGAGTCAAGGTGACAAGGTATGTTATGTTCGTGGGCGTTGGGATGATCTCAGAAGCGGAGTGGTTTTGCGCAGTGACCTGACCTGGTATATCTGCGCACATGGTATATTTGAACTCGTGCATTTTTTCTGCATCGGTCTCTTACGCGGACACCTTTAGACGCTTTAGAACCGATGGACGTCCCAAGGGTTGAAGGAGGCCTATTCCAGAATATCGGTGCACCATGCAGTATTGAACGCCACTTGAAGGCGAAACTGAGCCACGTCTTGTCGTCGCTCATCGATGGAAATGCACATACTTGTGGAGCGGTTTGAAAATGTCTTAGAAAAGTACCTCCCTCGTTCCACCACCTTGGATCTTCGGTCAAGAGTTCGAAGGAGACGAATTTAAGTCCGAATATGAGGATGTGACGTGCCTTTGATTCGGTGCTGAAGGAATGGGAAGGGGAGCAATTTCCTGCTCGGGAGAGGGCATGCCAGATTGAACTGCGCAGTGAGTTGTTAGTAAACCTGATGACATGACAGACGTAAAATCCTATATTCTCTCATGAGTAGGAATGACATCCTCACATCTGAACCGACTTGCGCTCACATGTTTATTTACCAAGTGCATAGAAACACAACGTTTTTAGTCGCCAACCGTTCATTTATTTTCCAAGCTGGTAGACAGCTGCAAGCACGGTGGATATTTCATCCTTGTACATGATCATGAGACTATACATTGAAAATTCAAACTACAGCAATACTATTCCTTTGTACTATCCGCTCTGGACGGAGTGATCGTATATTAACTGTTTGATTTAGTCCAGATGTCTCCCGTCGATCCTTTCGGCACAGATTTTCCTGATCTCAGTTGGGCACCGCCAACGTCACTGTCGTTCGTCCTATGTGGACCCTGTGAGGATCTCTGCGTCGATGGGTACGTTCCCGAAAGGGAAAACCCAGAGCTCGATCCCATAGACGGGAATGTGGCCGAGGATGGTGAAAACGACCCTTGGCTACCCATCGAAATTGAAGGAAACGAGCCGGAAGAGCCAGGCGAAAGCGACAACCGCAGATTACGGGTCGGTTCGAAAGGGGGAGCTTTACTAGATAGCGTCGAAGACCCTACAGAACTTGTCGAACGAGAAAGCGAAGATGACGTGGGCGAAGAAAAGATGGTATTAGTAGAGTGTGACAATGCTGGCGTCGCCGAAAACCCAGAGGATCCGGTGTGCGAGGAAGGCGTGTGTGGAAACGCAGATGTATGACCTAGGCCAGGATGCGACAATCCCGAAGCACTGAGATCATTGCTTCGATAAGCGGATTGTGACCGGGGTTGATGACGAGGAAAGTGTGGAGGTGAAATTGGCGGTGGGCAGGCCCTCTGTGAAGGTGGCCGACCGATCGTACCGGGATGGGACTGGCGTCGCCGTTGTGTTTCCGCTCTCGAAGGATCTTCGTACATGCCGTCCCATCCGTCGTCGATTTGGAAACCGCCCCTCTCCGTAATTTCGATTTTCCGCTGGATCTCTGCGAGCTGAGCCTCGAGTTCGGGGATCACAGAGTTCTCCAGTCTCTCCTTCTTCACACTCAATCGTTCTAGCTTTTGAGTCAACGTTGCACTCTCTCCTCTCATGCTTTCCCTTCTCTTCCTCACCTCTTCCTCTTTCTTCTCTCGTTCCGCTCTGACTTCATCCGCTTCCGCCTTCACCGCTCTCAAAGCGTCCTCGAATTCCGACTGCCTTGTCATCAGTCCCGGTAACTCTTGTTCGTCATCTGCCGTCATCTGCTCAATCTCCTCCCTGCTTTCGTTTGTACGCCGCACGGCGTCCTCGAGGGCACGAACGCGCTGGCGAGCCTTTCCCTCTGCAATGCCGGCTTTATCCGACGCCCGTTTTAACACGTCGATCTCGGCGCGCAAGCTGGTCGTCGTTTTATTTGCGTCGCGTCGCGATGTCTTGAGAGCCGCTTGTAGCGTAGCTTGTTCGGCGTGCAACGCGCTCAGCTGGTGCGAGAGCGTTCGCACGCGATCCTCCAGAGTAGGAGTCTGCGAAGTCGACGGAACAGTTGCGGGGCTCTCGTTGGCACTGCTCGTTGACGCAGACAGCGACAGCGCCTCGGGCGCAGGGATAGTGTGATGGTCTCCGCCTCGCTCGTTCTCTACGACCGAGTTCTCAGCGTCTACGTCGTGCGCTGAGCGTCCACGGTTCACCACGCTGAACACACGTGTCGCTCACCTTCGGTAGTGACCTGCCTCCGCATCGTCCCTCCGCTGACGAGCGCGAGGTCGATGTCGTATTGTCTCCCGGGGTGCAGTCCGTAGATGATGATGATGGCCTCGTCCGCGTGCTCGTTCATGCGGAGGATGACGCGTTGCCAGTTGGTGCCGTTCACGTCGACGGAGAGCCCATGGGACATTGCGTCCGCGATGATACCGCGCGAGTCCAGGACAGACTCGTCGTTGGCGTCGTCTGATGTGGGCGTATCGCGAGCGAACTCTGGCTCATCGTCTGTGGCATGTCGCGCATCGAGTGTGGACGACAGGATGAACGTAGCGGAAACAGATGTTATTTCTCGTACTGAAAGGGTGAGGTGAGCCGTCCATGGACGTATGGAATGCCACTCCGAAAGGCTAGATGTGGAAGGGTCCGGAGCGACGACAGTTGGCGCGTCGCCCATGTCAATGATTGGGTTGGCCAAGACTGTTGGATAGTACAAGCAAGGTTATGCTTTGAACTACGAGAGAATTCAGGATGAAACGTAGAGTTTCTGTTCCGTCTTGGATCAGCACGTCCTCTCGCCTGAGCGTAGGCGTCGTATTACTCCAAATTCGGGCGTTGTTTGGATCTAAAGCTTTTGAAAAACAAACAAATAAGGAAAGAACGAAAAGGGGGACGCATGGGCGAGTTCATATGTTCTTGATTTTTTTTTCGTTCATTATCCCTATCAGATGCCCTCTTCTCTCTCTTCTCCCGGTGTCGGGCAGCTTTTCTTAAAGCCTCCGGGTTATCCTAGATGGTGTACGTAGAACAAATCATGTTGGACAGCGAGATTCCGGAATCCGGGGACGATCGTTCGCACAAGCATACTCCATGAAAAGCTTGAAATGATCGAATATCTGAGGCTAAACAAGACTGAAATGCGAGCAGACAAGTGACCCATCTACATTCAAACAACAGTACCACGAAGCGACGGCGGCACTCGTCGCGGAATGCCACGAGCAGGAGATGGACCTACTGGGTCTGACGGGTACCGAGGATAAGATTCGGGACGAGGTCAATACATCCCTGCAGTTGTTTCGGAACACGGGGATCATGATTTGGATGTTGACTGGAGACAATAGTCAAGACGGTGCGGTGTATATCCTTACAAGTCTGTTGACCCCACGTCTCGCATATTTGATTCATTGATGTTTGCCTTGATAGCTCTATTTGAGCCTGTACTGAATGAATCAATCGAGACGACGACAATTATCTGCTGTCATCGCTTGTCGCTGTTCCTCTACACGGAAAGCAAGCGTGGCATGTCTCATCCAAGAATCCACCAAGAAACGGGTGTATTATGTTAGCGATGGTAGCAAAGACGCGAGCATGATACAAGCCGCGGACATCGGAGCGCCTAGTCCTTTCGTTGATCTTTCTCACCTCATTTGCGTTTTCAGCTGGCTGTGATTTATTGGTAACCCAATTCAGCTACCGTCAAAACTCGTCATCCAAGCTCGCCCAATCCACTGTGATCTGATCGTCTCAGTAGTGCAGGCCGCGTATTTTCGGCCCTTTCCTATTTCACATCGACCACGATACGCATGCGACCATATATACAATGGTGCCTTTTTTTTCGCTGTGCCGCACATAGAAACTTGGCGTTGATATACTCTGAATTGTACAAGGAGGACTTGACCAGGGTGTGTCTTGCCATATTTCTCCGGCAACGTGAGTTCTGACTGGATGAGACTTTTTTTCCGATGCGACGGTAGCACAAATGATGTTCATCTCTCTTACCCTCTTTGAAATTATACTCCTTAGTGTTGTTCCCATCATGTTTACCTTATCGATGAATTGATTATGGTCGCGCTCGAAATTGCTAGTATGGATCGCTCAATCGAGCGTCCCCCTTGACATAGGTAGGATTCCATGGCCGGCGTTGTGGCAAATCAATGCTTTTTACATGCTTATCGTTCACTCAGAATTGTCCATTCGATAATACTTACATGGGCGCCATGTCAACCAGGAAGATCGTCATGGCTTGATCTCGCTCGTAGCTTGGTCGAGAGCACAACGCAAGTCTCCCAGTCTCTTCATCCCAAGCAGCCCTCTCCACTCTACAATCATAATTTTCCGCATAGACGAGAGGCAGGACGTCCTGAGCTAGATCTCCTTCTGGAGCATTGACACTAGGGTCATTTCCATGAACTGCCGGAAGGAGTGGTGTAGGTAGAATCCGAGTTCCAACACTCCCACCTCCGAGGTCCCAGAACGCACGGTGGGGGCCAAGGAGTATCGGGCGCTTGAGGTATCGTGGATATATGTAGGTGGAAAAACAGGTCGGATGCGAGTCTCGTGGGTCCGCGTCAAAGTTTGGCGAGATAAAGAGGCACCTATTCCCGTAAAAAATAATAACACTTGGTACATCGACTGCTGGAAGGGAGGGAATCATGTAAACAGCTCGAGGACTCATGTGAGCGCACGAAAAGCGCCAGAATGACGGTACGGTGACAGGTTTGCCATGGGATGTCATAGTGGGCACTGCATATGCCGCAATTAACTCAGTGCTGGAGACTATGAGTGTGAGCTGAGAATCTGTGACTCGGAGTCCATACGAGTGCTTTAGCAACGAATAAGTGCATTTTATATGGCTAGCCATGTCGCGACTCACAGGATGTTTACCAATATCCCATTTGACCTTCATCGTACACAGTTCTGATAGCTGGCACGACGTGAGCATCATCACTTTGACGTAGTGTCTTGGATTACTAGCATCATAATTTAACCACCCGAAGACGAGATAGCCTTCTAGAACAGCATAGTTCTCGATTTTAGGGGTATCAATCCTGCATACCAGTTCCAGGCAGGGCTTATCGTCCGAAGGTAGGATTGAATACACCGAAAGCGTTGCACTGCACCAGAGAAATGAGCGTTAAAAGAAACGAGAAATATAGTATACATACTCATTAGGTCTGTCTGAACGAAGCAACAGTAACAAGTCGCCCTGGTCGCTTGTAAATACTCGTATGCTGGACCCATGCCCATTCGTCACTGGAGTAAATGCAAAGGGTTGACCTAAAGGATGGCTACTCTTGCAGAGTAGTATTTGTTCCTGAGTGGAACCTTTGCGCCGACACAACATGACCAACCACTCTCCACCCGGGAGAAAAGACATGCACCATATCGTTGAAACCTGCAATGAAATATGCGTAATCGCGTAAGGGAGTGATTTGAAATTCAGTCGGTCTAGTCGCGCCAAAAGTATCGCATTTCGTTGTAATATCGCGTAAGGTAGTGAATTGGACCTGATGCGAAGATGGAGATGCGGAAGTCGCTTTCGATGACAGATCTGTAGCAATGCAGAATGCCACACACAACTGTCTTCTGCAATGGAAGCTAATGACCGACATGTCTGCGGGAATCGGCATCCGCTCAACAACGTTTGAAAAACATACCATGCTGACGCGGGTAATATCTATGACCTCGCAGTATGAAAGTATCTTCCACCATAAGACTGGATCAAGAACGACTGTAAAGGTAATCTCGTCCGATGGGTATGTTGCATCTTGTACCAAAACATCAGGAAGGATAACGCTCGTCGTCGGTGAAGGTGACTTGGGTTTTCGTCTCAATGCAGTGAACGGAAGTTTGGTGATTATGGCTCGCAAGCTGGTCTTGAATTTGAAAAGGAGGGACGCGTGCGCCATCGATAGGACTGAGGGTGTGAACGACTCGGGGGAAGTTTTACTGCACTATACGGGGGTTCATCGCCCCCCCCCCCCCACAGCTACTATAGCTAGGCGTTACACGCCGGGAACTTTAATATTTACCGCTATTTCCATACACTAGACTCTATTATAACCCATACTGTTTGGGATATGGCTTGTAGTATGGGTTATAACAGAGTATGGGTTCTGAGAGAGAGAATATGAGCAGATAAATGATATGGGTCATTCAAAAAGGTATGGGTTATCAGAGTATGGGTTAAAACGCGTATGGGTTATTTCAGTCTACTGTAGTAAGTACAGTAATAATTATTAGGGACATTCAAAGTAGAAAACAGCCCCGGTTTTGGGGCTGTTTTGGGGATGGTTTTGAAAATCATTTTGGCAGTCCAAAACCACTTCGTACTTTGACATACCCTGTTTTGACATTGTTTTACCCGGGATGCACGATCACAATTTCGGTCGGAGTTTACATTTGATTGTAATCATCGAAAAATGGTGGGTACAAGACACTAACTGTAATGCTAATAGACGGAGGGACAATTCAAACTCAGACAGGTGTTGCCGAAGTCTGCATTTCGGCACTGTGAAAACAATTCTCAAAACGAAGGGTCGGTTTTGAATGCTTGCTGCCCGTGCAATTCAGTATTTGCTGAAATCTCGTGCTTCATTGTGTTCCATGAATATTGCAAGAACATCCTTGATGACCTGTAGTGGACGGCTGGTCACAAACACGAACCGCCCTTTGCACAGTCTCTGAGAGCAGTCAGGAGCTCGTTAATGCCTTTGCACCCGTACAGGGCATCGATGATGGTGAATGGCTACCGGCACTGTTGGAAGACATAGTGGGCAAGTAGCAAAATATCAGCAGGGGTCGAATTGCCTTCATCTCTTTCTTTATGCAACTAGCTCGTCCATCAGGTCTCCGTGATTGACAGTATCCCAATTGGAATTGGATTGCCGCAATAACTGAGAAGAGTATGGAGTGCATCACTCCCGCAGCACTTGTCAAACGCTCATTTCGAAAATCGTGGTAGACTGGCAGTAGACTCAGGAAGACAAAGAGGTGCTGTAGCTGGGATTGGCAATATCAACATCAACATCCACCGTACGACCTGTGCGTCGCAAACATCCTCGCCGGAACCCGCTTTTCGTACAGCATGTCACATAGCATTCTTCCCATTCGCCATTTTTTCCCGTCCTCGCGTTTTGTGTCTCGCGTCTCATGTCCCTTAATTGTCCTTGTGTCATTGTCGTCGACACCCCACATCCCCTGTGGCACAAGATTGTCACGCCACACATCTTCCATACCCCGTTAAGGGGCTTGTGAGTTCCATGCTGCCAATTCGTGGCTCACACCATCATCCATGCATGTCTATCATGACCACGTACATCAGCGCTCATCAAAATGAGATCATGTCAAATATGACTGCTTGGCGGAAGTGCTTAGAATTGTGATCCACTGGAATTGGTCAATGAAAATGAATCTGCTGCAACATCAGCATCTGATCATGGAGCAGGAAAACTGCCATCTTCCCAGGCCTTCCAAACACCGTCATGATCTCCGCGTGCCCTCTTAAAGTCCCAGTTGTTCGGGAGTCTTGAACTCTCCACTTCCACTAGCATATACATTTTTTGTCCTTGAGCTAGCTCATGTCATCCACGTTAGAGACAGCTGTGGCCAATATCGTGGAAAATAATTATACAACGCGTATGCACGTTCACAGTAGCCCTGTCCAGAATCTCTCTTCATCATCTTTCTAGTCGTGATCCTCACTGCTGTTGGATACGATTATAGTGAGCATCTTGTTAACGATGCACGCGCGTGCCTGATTCACCTCATTTACATAAATCAGTCCTTACTTTTTCTGACGAGGTTAGCACTCACTTGCGTTGTATTTCTGGAGTTCACAAATCAATATCTTCAGATAGAATACATTTGGGTTAGTGTGTAAACATGATCCTGGAGCACCATGCTAACTAGATGTCATTGCAGAATAAACCCTGGACCTGGGTCTCCACTTTGTTCATCTTCGTGAGCACACCGGAGCATGTTTAGCAGTCATGCTAATCGTCGTTACAGATTCGTTATTTGGGCCTTTTCGGTGTCACGTATGTAAATAACCAGCCCGATATGTGAATGTTAGATCACCTATTGCTTTATCAGTGCTGATTCTCTCCGTACGTCCATGATTCCAAATATTAGGTCGCTTTGACTAACTTGGCCGATGACAGTTGGAAGTTCTTTCTTACCCGGTCCCAAAAACGTGAATTTTTTTTTCCCCCATTGCGAATGAATGCACTCCACTCAAATATATGCACTAGGTGTATGTGTTCATTTTACTTATCACCAATAAACCTGAAAGTCTGATTCCTAAAAAGTTGTAAGTGTTTCTGCTCGATAATTACTAAGTCCCATCTGCTCAAGGACAGTTGTAAGGTACGATACTTGGTCTTCTAGGCACATGGAATATCGATATTTTTATCTTTGCTGCCGATTGTACGTCTTTGAAACACTTCTTTTTGAGAAACATGAATGGAATATTGTCTTGTAGTCGTGATGATTCTCCGAGTCTGGGCATTATATAGTCAATCAAGGGCCATCTTTGGCATCCTTCTCACAATCTATGTCATAGAGGTTATCCCAGCTCTAGTCAGGGATGCTATCTATTCGAGTCAGAAAAATTACCTAAGTATTTGTGTTCTAGCTTATTTAACAGGATTATCTACCATCATTCACACATAATTATACAGGTACCGTTGGTCAAGTACTTGAACTGTCATTTTGCGTGGGGCAATCATCAGACAATCTGACTCTGGTGGCCGACATAACCCAATTCGTTTTCGCCCTCATACTGTGTAGCTCAGTGATTGCCCAGTTCGTTTGGCAGTCATATCAAATGTACAGAACCACGAAAACGTGGGAACTCGGCCGTTATGCGAACCTCTTTGCCAGGGAAGGCATTCTCTACTTTTTCGCGTACGTCCAACGACCCCTTCCATCCCTACTTCGATCTCTACTTATACTTGAACCACATTGTGAATTCTGTTATTTGTAGCATATTCTTTCTGAACGTTATGGATCTCATCACCATTTCACCCACTATCTCCATCGTTGGATGGCAGCAATTGCCCATAGGGGTCCTTATGTATGTGCCCGCACTCACGTTCGCACCACGTTTGGTCTTGAGCGTGCGTGCATTGTATGCACACGATCTTCGCGGTCGACGTGGGTCACACTTGGACTCGGATTTTGGGTTCTCCTCAGCGTCTGGGCGCGGCGTAACGGGTGGAAGTGTAATTGTGTTCGCAGAGGGACGGAATGAGCAGGAACAAGATGAGGGCATACAGATGGAGGAAAGAGAGATTCAAGAGGAAGTGCGTGGTGGAGACACGGTGTGACATCTCACCAAAGTATATATGCACTGGTATGGCTTGTGATGGTGGATATCACCCGTATTATTTATGGAACATGTGCTTGTATAGTCTCGCTATATCTCATCCCTAGTGGGCGTGCACTATACACGTACAATCCCCGCGATAGATATGCATCATATATAAATACAGATTTTGGGTTCAGTTTGCGTCCGAGAGTGATGCTGGAGTGCAATCATATTTTCCAGGGAAAAAGACAGACAGGTGGAAGACGAAGCAGTTCAGGAGGAAAGGAAAACTAGAAGAAAGTGTGTGGTGCACAATATGAGAGGTGGTATGGGATGCCTCACAACCTATGCGATCGGATGCCAGGAATATATTGGGCACAAGGCAGACGACTTACCAACACTACCGCGAGGCGATTAGACCAGCGCAAGGAAAACCAGAGCCAAGACGTGGCACCTAATGACGCAAGAAATGCTCACCGACGTGTCGGGAGCTTCTAACAGTGCTGCAGAACAGGTTAGAATACGAAACATGCGGACAAACTTGAAGACGGCTTATCAGTGGCAGTGGATTGTCTTGTCCAACTGAAAGCTTTCGACTGTCTTACGGCCGGAACACCGAACGAGTATGCTGACGACTCGTTGCGTGACAAGCGCAATGTCGATCAAGGTCTTTATTTGAGGACGTATGAAGGAGTAATGGCGTACAGATAGACCTCGGGAGACCTTCGAGTTGCTGTGCATGGTTTGATATTGACCATATTTACAAATTCACGACCAAATCTAGAGAGTTGATCGATTGATCGGCGGTCAAATTCATGTAGTTGCTGTACAGTACCTACTCGGGTACTACGTTAACTACGATGACCAGCGACGAGTCCGCCCTGGGACACATCGCCAGCTTGCCGCTTTCTTCATCCCAAGCCGCCCTCATCAATTTGCCCCTGCAGAATCCGGCGTGTCCGAGCGGATGAACGTCGTCGGCAAGATTACCCTCGGGCGCATGGACGCCCGTCATATCCCAGGAGCCATGTGCGCAAAACGCGGGCGTGATCGGAGCTGGCAGTATCCCGATTCCCACTCTGCCACGGCCCAGTTCCCAGAATGCACGGTGCGGGCCCAGGAGCATCGGTCGCTTGAGCTCTCGCGGATAGCTATATGTCGAAAAGTAGGTGGGATGTCGTGGGTCAGTGTCAAAGCTCGGGGCGATGAAAAGGCAACGACTCCCGTAAAGAATGACGACGCTGGGGGTATCGACTGCTGGGAGAGAGGGAACCAAGTAAACGGCACGAGGCTTTAGATGGACGCACGAGAACCGCCAGAACGGTGTTACAGAGATGGGGCGGGAGGGGACCGAGGCTGGATCCATGGATGGAACCGCGTATGCTGCGACCATCTGTGTACTAGAAGCAACGACCGTAATCTGAGAATCTGAGATTCGCAATCCATACGAGTCCGGCGAATCCTGCGTCAACTTTGTAAGTCTTCAGGACTTATGTACTAACTATCGTGAAACTCACGAGCCGTTCTCCGACCTCCCATTCGACCGCCATTAAAGAATGGTCTGCAAGTTTCCGATAACAGGACCCAAACCTCAATACCTTTATGAGGTGTATCGGTTTTATATGACTATGATCGTTCCACCCATAGACTACGTAGCTTCCCATAGCAGCATAGTTTTCAATTTCTGGGTTTTCGACGGCCCATAGCCTCTCCAGTCTTGGGTAACCTTCCAACGAATGAATCATAAACACTTCGAGTTTAGCCCTAAGTAGTGAAAATTCAGGCCCTCGTAGCGAAAATCGACAAAGAAGACAAGATAACGTACTTATTTGGGCGGTCGGAACGAAGCAAGAGTAACGTGTCTCCCGCATCACTGGTGAACACGCACATGTTGGTCAAATTCCAGCCGGATACGGAGAGGCATGCAAAGGGTTGGTCCAAAGGACTTTTCGTCCTGCAAAGCATGACACAATCCTTGTTCCCTTTTCGACATAGCGCGACCAACCACTCTCCGCCTGGGAGAAAAGAGAGACCCCATACGACAGACACTGGCAACGAAAGCGTAGTGGTCGTGTACGGGAAAGGTCTGGGATCCAGACCTCGCGAAAGGAGATCAAGTCGTGTCGACAAGATCGCTTTTTGGCGTAGCGTCGCGCAGGAGAGGGACTTGATTCGGAAGTGGAGGTGTGCGAGTCTTCGGTTATAGCAGATGCGTAGCAACGCAAAATACCACACCCGTCGGTCTTGTGTTATGGTGGCTAGCATCCGACACGTCTGTATGAAAGACTCGACGTCGAACAACCTGTGATACAGGAACAGACGTACCATGCCGACGTGCAGAATATCGATGACCTCGCAATACGAGAGTATTTCCCGCCATATGCTTGGATCGAGGTCGACCTCGAAAGCAAACTCTTTCTCGTCCAATTGGGTTACATCTTTCGCTGAAAAATCGGGAAAGATGAAGCTCGTCGTTGGCGAAGGTTGTTTGCGTTTTCGTCTCGATTGGAATGCAAACTTGATGAATAATTTCGCATTGGTTCTGAACTGGACGAGGAAGGACCCTGCCGCCATCGCAGAGACCTTGAGAAAGGCGAGTTGAGGATTATATGAAGAAGCGCCGGTCAGTATACGCCATCGGAGAGACGATTCCGTCCAACTCGGGCTTGGGCCAGGGTCGCGCTCGAAGCGTATTTTTCAAGTTCCCACTCCATCGTTATCGCCACTTTGCCCAATCCTTACATATTAATCGGACCTCGAGCTTGAAGCTTGAAAATGCACTCGAGGTTCAACGTGCGCCGCTGGTATGGACCTGAGCCTAGATTAACTTTGATGCAGGCCAAAAATTTCCAACCTCGTTCTCCACTCTAACCCCGGGCCACTGGTGCTATTTCAACCGTCGTATCGACGCTCATTTTTACACTATCGCCCGCCCAACACGAGGCAAGCCTTCATAAGTAGGGAAGAAACACACTATTACATGCAATACGCGAATGAAGATTCGTTATTAAAGATCCATCCCAATATAGCTTCGATCACTCGAGGGAATCGTGTTTCTCGTCCACCCCCTTTCTCGCAACGATGTCCTGCAGGTTCCTTTTGCCGACCTCGCGCGAAATGGCCCAAGCGCTAAACACGTGCCCTTGAGCAAACACCTCTTCGATCTCCTCGAGCGTCCGCTGCGCCGTCTCAGGGAAGCAAAAGAGAAAGTGAATCGCAGCCGCAAAGTTGAACGCCGCAAAGATAAAGTAGGTTTTCCACGCGATGGTCGACAGGCCGGGAGGAACGGCCCAAGCGAGCGCAAAATTGAATAGCCAGTTGGTCGCCGTGGCGATCGAAACCGCCTTGGCACGCACTTTCATGGGGAAGATCTCGGCGGGGTATGTCCATGAGACGGGACCGATCGTGATGGCAAAGGAACAGACGAAGAGGTATGAGCAGACGATGATGGCCTTGGTCACCGCGGGCTGGTTCGTGATGACCCAGACCGTCGAACCACTTACAGTCCCCCATTCTCCATATCGACCCTGCAGGCCGCCGACGAGGCAGAGGAAGAAGCCCATGAGTGTGGCCCCGATGATCAGGAGAGGGCGGCGACCCCATCGGTCGATGTAGATGATTGCGGGGACAGTGAAGACAACGTTGAGGACGTATTGGACGGAATCGGCGATGAGGTTTCCGCGCCGGCCAGTTAGACCAGCTCCTTCAAACACGTACACAATGTAATACATCATGACGTTCATCCCAGACAGCTGAGACCACATCTGGAGTGAACAGCCCAGGGTGACACGGCGGAGGATACCCGGTTTCAGCAAGTCTGCGTACGACTTGGCACCTTCGTTTCGTTCAAAGTTGACCTGTTCCTTGATTTCCTCGAACTCCAAGACGACAAGTTCATCCTCTGGGTTTCCATTTCCGTGGAGATCAGCAAGAATCTGAAGAGCCTCGTCCTCACTGAGACAGAATGTGAGCACAGCGCGGCGACTACAGAGTAGAATAACTCACCGTCCATGATCGACGAGCCAACGAGGAGATTCAGGGAACCACAACATGCCGATGCCAAGGATTATCGCAGGTATGACCTGGATACCCCATGGGATGCGGAATGATGCAGTGCCGTTGATATACGAGCACCCGAACTGGACAAAGTATTGTAGCATGATACCCCAAGTAATCGACCATTGTTGCATGGAGACGAGCCGGCCACGAATCGAGGGCGCAGTGATCTCGGATTGGTAGATGGGCACGACGGTGGACGCGAGACCGACGGAAACCCCTGCAATGATACGCCCAACGACCAGCATACCACGATTCTTGAGTGGGTGAGCCAGCTTGTCCAGATACTGAAGAAGAGGAACGTACGATGGAAGCACATTGCAAAATACCGCCGATGACCCAGATGACACTCGCGAGAATGATGGTATTCTTACGACCAATCCGATCAGCAAGACTAGTGACCGCAAGCGCGCCGACCAAAGATCCTGCAGGCATGGATGCGACTATGGCCCCTTGAGCATTGGAACCCGGCTAATATCGTGTCGTCAGCTGCATCGACATGGCACTACAATAAACTTACGTAGTCGAAGACGCGAAAATAGGCATCATTCTACGTAGTTGGTGAGTTACAACAGACGGTCAAGACGAGGGAGACACTCACGCTCAACACTCCAGACATGGACGCGATGTCCAGCCCAAAAAGCCCACCACCGATGCATGCGAATGAACCTACGACATACTTTCGGAGATCGTCAGGGATAGGAACAGCAGCCCAGCATTAAACTCACGGGGTTGGCTGCGATACGTGCGCTGTACTGTTTTGTCGTCAATAATTCGAAAGAGTCAGCCAAAAAAAAAAAAAACTCACGCCAGGCATGGTAGTAGTGTCCACGGGGGAAGGGAACGGTAGACTTGAATCATCTGATCTTGAAAGCTTGCATCTTTTATTCCACCAAAGCCACCGCCCTCCGGTGTTTATGGGGCCATATGGCCGAAGGTGGAGCCCCCCCGTGAAAGGCTGGTCACGAGGTCATGGTACCAAGATCCGTAACGTCACTGGCACTAATCGGTTCCGGCGAAACGTACCAGCCAAGGGATTCTGCCTCGCAACTGGCTTTTTTGTTCTCATCTTGCGCGTTTGGGCTAGCGCCAAGGTTCGACCCGCATAGATCAGGTCTGAGATAACAGCGCACTCCGAGCGTTTCCGTCACCATAGATCAACCCGGGCAAAATAGCATCCTGTGTGAATGAAATGCACCAGCCCATCACATCGGCCTTCAAAAATCTGATTTGGGAAACAAAGAGGGTCACTGGAGGCCACCGCCTCCCCCATCTGAGACTGGGGAATACATACTTTAATGACAGACGGTGAATGGCGGCCCGGCGGCCACATTCCGCTGCACCGCTGCAATCTCGAATGTCAACCCGTTCCACACGCAGCAAAAGAGGGATGACCGTCAAAAACGGGTCATGAGACTCGGATATTGGTCTTTCACAGGTACATGCCATCAGCGAATACAAAGGTTTGGAATGCTGACTCCACGGTCTGTCGGACGGCAGTCTAATAATTCCACATGTACCGCCGCACATGAGATATGCACCGAGTGCAACCTGAAACTAAAGATCAGGCGCCAGTCCTCAACAATTTCAAATCACCGCGGACAGGGATCAACTTGAACGAGCTGGGCGCGTGACTAAAGGCAGCGGGATGGTTAGAGTATGAAAATTTGTCTGCCATTAGTAGCGCGAGTGATCGCATCTCAGGCACACCAAAAGAAAAGTATCCCGTGTCCCTACCAATCACGCGCGGCTATCATTACGACGAATACCAACCGAATTATACATATATCGCATCTCCGTTTTACCCTAATATGATCTTCCAAACATGGTCCAGCGTTTCGCGTCCTGACCGCATCCGACGCACTTTGTCTTGCCAGGCTCTATGGGAGTCCAACGTTCTTGGTCAAAGGGAATTGCGAGAGACTTGGCTCCCGCAGACGGCGCCCGTTCGTCCTGGGGCTCCGCACTGCGCAAAAGAACCACGGGTCAGCGTATCCGGGGAAACTCAGGCGTCATACCCAAAGCAACGCCGAATCGGCTGTAGGAAAATTACTCACGATCGACCACTCCGCTCCTTGATGTCATCTTCGCACGCTTCACGCTCGCACCAAGGAATAACAGCAATACACTTGTTGTCCAGCGTTGGGACAAAGTCTTCCCAGCGCGTGACTTCCTTTAGGTGTGCGTTGTACTCAGCCAGTGCTTTCGCATACATGTCGCTGTGAATAGTTTCAAGGAGTTGAGGGACAGCAGTCTTGATATCCCCAAGTGCGAACGGAGCTTTCGCGCCGGTGTCCCGGCGGACCGACAGCGTTTGTTGTTTCGCAAGATCATTGGGTCCAATTTCCAGACGAAGTGGCACACCCTTTGAGAATCAATCTGTCTCAGCGTCCTGACAAAACAGGGAATAGCTCGGATCAAACCTTTTGTTCCCAGTCGTTGAATTTGTAACCAGGAGTGTACCCTTCCCTAAGATCGGCTCTTGCTCGGACGCCGAGTTCAATAAGAGATTTAGCGAGGTCGTCACACGCGTCATTGATTTTACTCCTGTCTTCGTCGCTCGTCTTGGCCGTAATACCACACGGAACGACAACAACTTGCACTGAAGCAACACGAGGAGGAAGGACCAGACCCTGGTTATCGCCGTGTACCATCACCATGACGCCGATGGTACGCGTAGAGAGACCCCACGAGTTTTGCCACGCATAAGTTTTGCCTTGGCCAGTGGGATCGTTTGGATCCTCGACTACGATGTTGAACATTTCCGGCTTGGAAAAGTTTTGACCAAGACAATGCGACGTGCCAGCTTGGATGCCACGACCACTAGCAGGAATGAAGCCCTCGACAGTGGTGGTATAAAGTGCGCCAGCGAACTTTTCCTTCTCGGACTTGACACCCTTGATCATGGGGACAGCCAATAGTTCCTCATAAACGCGCCGGTAGAGTTCAAGGATCTCGAGAACTTCCTTGTCGGCTTCCGCTTTGGTTAGGTGAGCGGTATGACCTTCCTGCCACAGGTATTCACGTGTTCGAAGGAATGGCTCTGAAAGTGGGGTACTGAGCATACTTTAGGCATGATAATGGTGTCATCACGCACGGGGATGTTTGAATTCCCATCGCACGACGTTATTCCACAAATTAAGCTTCAAGGGTAAATCTCTATGACTTTTGATCCACTTGGCATAGTCTAGATATCGTCAGAATATCGCATCCAGAGCCACGTAGCGAACGCACAGGGGTACATGACAGTCTCAGACGTTGGACGAATGGCAATTGGTTCTTCCAAATCAGAAGATCCGCTATAATATTATCAATTGCGGTTGTCTATGCAGCGCGGTGCACACTCACGCTTTCGTGACCCATGCAACTTCCGGAGAAAAACCCTCGATATGGTCCTTCTCCCTCTCGAGAACTTTGGAGGAAACGAACATAGGGAATGACGCGTTCTGCACGCCCATGGCTTTGATTTTCTTGTTGAACCAATCTAACAATAGATCGAACAATGTTCCAGATACGGACCGTGCAAGGAACGCACCTTGGATCTCCTCCCAGATACTGTAAGACCACGGCCTGAGGATATAACACCCACTGACACTATAATACTCCAACATGTCTGCCTTCAACAAAACCTATCGCAAGACGCGGTCAGTATGTACGCTAACGACGATAGGACAGGACCCACGCTCTGGTACCAAGCTGAAAAGTCGACCTCCTTCTTGACGCCGATCGCGATCTGAACTGCGCCCTCAATCTTTGCGTCTTCTTTTTCCTTCACGACAGGCTTAGTGACCGCCGCGTCCGTCTTCAGCGCAGTAAAGTCGATCTCTTCTAACTTGATGCCCTCAGTCTCGAGGCTCTTGAGGTATGTGATGATATCCTTTCCAGACAAGAACAAAGTAGAATCGGAGGAGAACGCGTGGATGGCAAAAACTGCCGAGGAAGACGCGATGGAGGCGTCGATCACTGTGACGACCTTGGTAAAGGTATCCTTGTTCAGCGCGAGAAGCGACACTGCGATCAAAGGGTGTGATGGTATCGCGCAAACAGAGCAGATCAGGACACGTACGCGAGTTCTTATCGAGCCCGAAAAATTCAGTCAAGAGGTCCTCTGAGGCCAGGCGGAGTTCTTTCAGGTTGAGCCTTTTGCCGAGGGCGGAGGAGCTGGTTTCGGTGTCATCGCGCGCGATGACGACGACGGGGACTGGGGTGGCTGTTTTTGCGGTCTTTGGCTTGTACACGAGGGTTTTGATCAACTCGAAAGAGGTGGGGGCGGAAGGGTGAGCAAGCAAGGCATCGCGCCACGACGCCGGAGAATTTGTCTCGCCATGGGAAAGGGTCGCTGCTGGCGTGATGGAGAGAGCTGCGAGAGAGGCAGCGAGAGAATCTGCGGATAACATTGTGGATGTTGGCAGAGATGGCGCTGGGCGAGGTCGGTCTTTAAAGGGAGAGACAGAATGTGACTCGATAAATCTACGGCCGGGTGTTATCAGATCTGTCCCAGTCCGACAACGCCACTGGCCAACGGCTACCGTCCGCGAAAGCCCATGGATCCGCCGTACAGCGTGCTGAACAGCTCGCATACGAAAATTTCAGCCAATGAAACAAACGCGACCGTGTCAATAATGCACTACGTAACATTCAAGCAACACTTTTAGTACGGATAACCGACACCGGGAGGAAACATCATTGGCTCCCGAACTTCGTCACTCTTTGCTTTGCCACAAAGCAGTTCGACCAACTTGAACGCAAACGGAAACACAGTGCCTGCAAGACAAGTGTTTGGTCAATGAAAGCAAGCCCGTCTGGCATATGGCTCACCTGGCCCTCGGCTGGTAACTAGCGTTCCTTTGTCCGGCACCTCGTTCGACACGACGACAGAATCTTCCTTGTAGTCATACACTGTTGAGAATCAAGCTCAAAGCCATCCTGTGAGCGGTTGGTCTACTCGCCTGAAACCAAGTCGTTCTTGATCACTGGATGCGACGTAACTGGTTGGTGTGGAAGGCCAGCTGCTTTTGCAGCCAGCGTACCTAAGGACACGAAGGAGCTTGCCACCTACAGCGTATCCCAGTTCTCGGACGCACCTGCACATATCATAGCCACGATCTTGTTACCTTCATAGTACTCTCTCACCAGGGTCTGTACTTCGGTAGACTGAGCAAGCGTCTCGGCACCCTTGAGCCCACCTGGAATGATCAACGCATCGTACTTGTCCTGCAGATCCCAGATGAGATTGCTCCGAAGGTAGCCATCCCTACACGTACCGGACCCGCGTTCAGGGGCTGGAGGGTAGTATCAGGCAAGATCTTGACACCCCTCGAGCACACGGCCAGGGCGGGACTTGTCCCCGCAGATCCGTATGGAGAACCACTGCTTTGGACGTTGGCAGACGTGCATTCGACGCCTGCGCGAACGAGCGTGTCGTAGGTGATGGTGCTGCATAGAGCATCAGTCCCGGAAGTCGAGTGTCTAGCAACGTTGATCGCCTCACAATTCCATCTCTTCTGTTCCATCTGCAATCAATATAAGTGCCTTCTTTGCCATCTTAGCGGCTTGATTAAAATGCGAGGAGTAATGCGCGGGTAGCGTTGCGGATCTGATGATTGGTGTCCAAATGACACCTTTTCTCGAACCACGGGAGAGATGCTGGCACAAATACATGTAACGACTGGTACTTAAAGGAGTGACGCATCCAGCATCGGTCAGAGCCGCTCCATCATAATCCGAAAGTACTGACATGTGTACAAGCAGTCTCATTATTTATCGCTTTTTTCAACGTATCCTGCCAGTCCAACCCTAATTTCGTCAGCGTCTTCCCCCCCCCCCCCCCTCCCCCCTTGCTCCTGCTCGTGCAAGAGTTAACGTTCCCCAGCCCGAAAAAAATTCACGTCCT